>SWDT01000028.1:0-297783 GCA_009193035.1 Halicephalobus mephisto | reverse complement strand
TAAAGAATTTCGTGTTGTTAGTTTCAGTTAATCTCAATACTACGTCTGATGTGGCTGGGTGGTTAGGATAAGAGTCGTCAGGCGTCTTTAGGACACCCACAACCTCTACCACTCCCACGACATCGACTACGCCTACAACTTCGACTACACCCACGACTTCAACGTAAGTTGATTTGTAGTATATAATATATTTTGACGGTTATTGACCATGATATGTGTATTTATCTTTCTTATAATACTTACTAGATGGATGGACTGTACTTGAGTTTGAGTTTCATTTATTTTTATATAGTTATCGACAAAAAAAACGTATCATTGAATTGGAGTTTCATTGTTGACCATTTCGGTGTATGTCATTTACTGAATATATTAAAAAAAGCAACAATATTGCAGGATTCTCAATTTTTTCACTAGAATCCTAGAGTTAATCTATAAATAATGAACACAAAATTTAATTATTTGTAGTTTTTACATTCTAATTCGCTTTCTTTGACAAACAAACTTTTTTTTATAATTTGTAAAAAAGTAGTCAATTTAAGCAAATTTTCTAATTTTTATGCTTGCAAAATGAGGTATGAAACTTATGATTTTTTATGAGAATACACAAACAATTATGAAATTTTTAAAAATTTTCTTTCTTATATAAAGTAATTTGTTTTCTAAAGTTGGATTATACTGAAAATAATAAGAAGATAACACATGATGCAATTTTTTTCTTTAATACTGTAAGCCACTAATCTCATTAACAGCAAGCACCATAGTAAAATTCTTTAAAAACATTACTTTACCGATTTTTTTCTACATAATCACAAAAGATAAAGTTCACAGTACACAGTGATCATTAAATTACATCTTCTAGAGCATGAATTATTCACGAATTTTCATTACTACTACAGCTTACACCATATTAACTTATTTTTTATAAGATAATCATAATTTCACAAGCTTATTAGGCTAATTCACTTAAAGTAGAGGATGAATTTTTTTAATAACTTTTTTTATTAGCAAATGAAAAAATATGAAATTTTGCAGTAACTAAATATAGTCTCCAATTTAATGACACGCTCAGAACGTCCTGAAAATTCCTGGACAGCCAGATAATGGCCTTCATGTTGACCTTCTTGAGTCACATTGTTGACTCAATTTTCGAACTCTTACCGATCGGTATGAGTAACATCACACGAACTTCTTTCCCGAGAGCTAAAGCAACTATAGTCATAACAGCTTATATAAGAGAAACAAGATAGTTGCTTTCTCCAATGTCTCTCTACTTTTGGAAAATCCTAAACTGCTTTTGCTTTCCATTGTCATACAAATGTGTTGGCACTGTGAGTAATTTTCTGCGTTACCATCTAGAAATTTGGCGCTTAAAAATGATCTTCTATCAGTCGGGATTAATAGTCTTATTTTCTTAATAGAGATGATAGCAAGCGATTCTTTCGAAGTGAATAGCCATCAGAAGCATTCTTTTGCCGCCATTAGTGTTTTTTACATAAACACTAGGATATGGTTCAGTTGCTTTCACCAATACCATGGATGGTCTTTTTTAACTTCCATGTAAGGTCTCACTCACGTTTTGCCAAGAGCCTGAATTCTTTGAAGCTTTTGATTATGTTTTTTAAATTTCCGGAAGTTTGATTCACATTAAAACACTATTATTTCTCACTGCAGATAATTTTATATGGCACATATCAGAATATTTTTTAACGACAATTAAATCTTACATACAAATAGAGAAAACAATTGACTAAGAAATTCTTATTTGCTGTGCAATGAAATACATGCTCATGTTTTTTTTTCTTCTTCTAGAACAATTTCCATATTAACCTTACGATCTCCTCAATAATTATCTTGTGTCATTGTTCCTCCTTTCCTAAATCTTGTGAGCCAATTTCCAACCACCTTCTTTCCTACACCTCTTCAGTTGCAATTTTATTACATCAACATTATGTTTCAAAAAACAATACAATTCGATAAAATCTCATCAATTTTTGTCACCACCTGAATTATTGGCTTTCCATTTCGCTTACATTTTTAAAACCTCAAAATAATCATAACTTATTTTCACAAAGATTTCCTCAATGCAAAAATTCTGTGACCGACTTCCTATCTTAATTCTGTTCTACTTCATACAACTTTTAAATAACCCTCCCTTTCTATGGATTAACCTAACATTTAGAACGCCTACGACGTCTACTACATCAACGACACCAACAACTTCAACGACACCGACAACGTCAACGTGAGTTTGTTTCCTACTTTGCACGTGCACACTGGGCATCCGACTATTGTTGGATTTCCAGAACTTCCACCACACCCACAACCTCCACTACTCCTACAACTTCCACAACTCCTACAACATCTACGACGCCGACGACTTCTACCACCCCTACCACTTCCACCACTCCTACCACATCAACGTATTAATCATTAAACTATGCTAATGCACAATATTTTTTTAGAACACCAACCACATCGACGACACCGACAACTTCAACCACGCCTACGACGTCCACCACACCGACAACTTCTACTACCCCTACAACTTCGACAACACCAACAACATCAACTACGCCGACGACTTCAACGTGAGTTTCTTTTCTATTTTGCACTCGCATTACGGAGATCCGACTATCGTTGGATTTCCAGAACCTCCACCACTCCTACAACATCTACAACTCCTACAACTTCCACCACACCCACGACTTCTACCACCCCTACCACATCCACTACCCCCACTACATCAACGTAGTATTGAAATAACTAACCTAATGCACAATATTTCTTTAGGACACCAACCACATCAACAACACCAACCACATCAACAACACC
The DNA here is from genome assembly GCA_009193035.1 of Halicephalobus mephisto. Taxonomy (NCBI): domain Eukaryota; kingdom Metazoa; phylum Nematoda; class Chromadorea; order Rhabditida; family Panagrolaimidae; genus Halicephalobus; species Halicephalobus mephisto. The sequence goes on along the minus strand of SWDT01000028.1, from coordinate 294,951 downwards.
AACCACATCGACAACTCCAACTACGTCTACTACCCCCACAACTTCAACTACACCTACGACGTCTACTACTCCCACAACTTCAACTACACCTACGACGTCAACTACTCCGACAACTTCGACAACACCAACAACATCAACAACACCCACAACTTCCACAACTCCTACAACTTCCACAACCCCCACTACATCTACGACGCCAACGACTTCTACTACCCCTACCACATCTACTACTCCCACTACATCAACGTATTATTGAGATAACTAAACTAATACACAAAACTTCTTTAGGACACCTACAACCTCTACCACTCCCACGACATCGACTACACCTACAACTTCGACTACACCTACCACATCTACTACACCTACCACATCAACGTATTAATCACATGAACTCACCAATACATATCGCCGTTTTAGGACACCAACGACATCAACGACACCGACTACATCCACGACACCAACTACATCGACAACTCCGACTACTTCCACTACTCCCACCACATCAACGTACTAATGCCCCAGCAATTATAATATAAACCGCTTTTTTAGCACACCCACAACCTCCACTACTCCTACAACATCTACAACACCGACAACATCGACGACACCTACGACATCGACTACACCTACAACTTCTACGACACCGACGACCTCTACCACTCCAACTACATCAACGTACTAATCATACAGTTGTTATCATATAAATTACTTCTTTAGGACACCTACGACATCGACTACACCGACGACCTCCACCACTCCAACGACATCAACAACGCCGACTACATCAACGTACTAATAACACAGCTTGGCTAATTTACAATGATTTTTCAGAACACCCACCACATCAACGACACCAACCACATCCACTACACCGACAACATCAACTACATCGACGACTCCAACTACATCCACGTATTCCTTAGATAACTAAATTAATCCACAATATTTCTTTAGAACACCAACCACATCAACAACTCCAACGACATCCACGACACCGACTACTTCAACTACACCAACTACGTCTACTACACCCACTACATCGACGTATGAGTTATACGAAAAACACAATATATAATATTGTTTTAGAACATCAACCACATCGACAACTCCAACTACGTCTACTACTCCCACAACGTCAACAACACCAACTACATCGACGACACCAACCGACCATCAACGACACCCACAACCTCTACCACTCCCACAACCTCTACCACTCCCACAACCTCTACCACTCCCACGACATCGACTACCCCAACAACTTCGACAACACCGACTACTTCAACGTGAGTTTGTTTTCTTTTTCGCACTTGCACAATGGATATCCGACTATTATTGGATTTCCAGAACCTCCACCACTCCTACAACATCTACAACGCCAACAACATCCACGTACTAATCACATAATCTTATTAATGCACATTCTTTCTTTAGGACACCCACTACGTCAACGACTCCTACAACGTCAACTACACCAACCACGTCAACGTATTAAGTATCTAATTATTCTAATTTATAATTGGTTTTTAGTACACCTACAACATCGACGACACCAACAACATCGACGACACCAACCACATCCACGTATGAATTATATACCTACTATAACATATAATATCCTTTTAGGACACCAACAACGTCAACTACGCCCACGACCTCTACCACTCCAACTACATCAACGTGAGTTTGTTTCCTACTTTGCACGTGCACACTGGGCATCCGACTATTGTTGGATTTCCAGAACTTCCACCACACCCACAACCTCCACTACTCCTACAACCTCCACTACTCCTACAACATCTACGACGCCGACGACTTCCACCACTCCTACCACATCAACGTATTAATCATTAAACTATGCTAATGCACAATATTTTTTTAGAACACCAACCACATCGACGACACCGACAACTTCAACCACGCCTACGACGTCCACCACACCGACAACTTCTACTACCCCTACAACTTCGACAACACCAACAACATCAACTACGCCGACGACTTCAACGTGAGTTTCTTTTCTATTTTGCACTCGCATTACGGAGATCCGACTATCGCCGGATTTCTAGAACTTCCACCACTCCTACAACATCTACAACGCCAACAACATCCACCACACCCACGACTTCTACCATCCCTACCACATCCACGTACTAATCACATAATCTTATTAATGCACATTCTTTCTTTAGGACACCCACTACGTCAACAACTCCTACGACGTCAACTACACCAACCACGTCAACGTACTAATTACATAACTATGTCAATACACATATCTTCTTTAGGACACCCACAACTTCTACAACGCCAACAACATCTACAACACCAACAACATCTACAACACCAACAACATCTACGACGCCGACGACTTCCACAACCCCCACTACATCCACGTACTAATCATATAATCCTATTAATGCACATTCTTTCTTTAGGACGCCCACGACGTCGACGACTCCGACTACTTCAACTACACCAACCACATCCACAACTCCTACCACATCCACGTATGAATTATATTCCCACCATAACTTAATATCTTTTTAGGACACCAACAACGTCAACTACGCCCACAACCTCTACCACTCCGACTACATCAACGTAAGTTTTATTTTATGGTTTACATATGCACAATGGATATCCGACTATTGTTGGATTTCCAGAACCTCCACCACTCCTACAACATCTACAACGCCAACGACATCCACCACACCCACGACTTCTACCACCCCTACCACATCTACTACCCCTACTACATCAACGTAGTATTGAGATAATTAAACTAACACACAAAACTTCTTTAGGACACCAACCACATCAACGACACCCACAACCTCTACCACTCCCACGACATCGACTACCCCAACAACTTCGACAACACCGACTACTTCAACGACACCGACGACGTCAACGTGAGTTTGTTTTCTTTTTCGCACTTGCACAATGGATATCCGACTATTATTGGATTTCCAGAACCTCCACCACTCCTACAACATCTACAACACCAACAACATCTACGACGCCGACGACTTCCACAACCCCCACTACATCCACGTACTAATCATATAATCTTATTAATGCACATTCTTTCTTTAGGACACCCACTACGTCAACGACTCCTACAACGTCAACTACACCAACCACGTCAACGTATTAATTATCTAATTATTCTAATTTATAATTGGTTTTTAGCACACCCACAACATCGACGACACCAACAACTTCGACTACACCAACCACATCAACCACGCCAACAACATCAACAACACCAACTACTTCAACGACACCGACGACGTCAACGTAAGTTTGTTTTCTGCTTTGCACTTGTACTACGGAGATCCTACTATTGCTGGATTTCCAGAACTTCCACCACACCCACAACCTCCACTACTCCTACAACTTCCACAACTCCTACAACATCTACGACGCCGACGACTTCCACCACTCCTACCACATCCACGTACTCGTTAGATAACTAAACTAACGCACAAAACTTCTTTAGGACACCAACCACATCAACGACTCCAACCACATCCACTACACCGACAACCTCTACCACACCAACCACATCAACGACACCCACAACCTCTACCACTCCCACGACATCGACTACCTAACCAACTTCCCCGAACAACCCAGACCCATAACTTAAACTTTCCCCCAACCCGACACCGACGACGTCAACGTGAGTTTGTTTTTTACTTCGCACTTGCACTACGGGGATCCGACTATCGTTGGATTTCCAGAACCTCCACCACTCCTACAACATCTACAACTCCTACAACTTCCACAACCCCCACTACATCTACGACGCCGACGACTTCTACCACCCCTACCACATCAACGTAGTATTGAGATAACTAAACTAACACACGAAACTTCTTTAGGACACCCACAACCTCTACCACTCCCACGACATCGACTACGCCTACAACTTCGACTACACCCACGACTTCACTGCTACCGGAATCGTCGACAGTTACAACGCCCACAAGTGTAACCGAAGCGTCAACACCGGCAACTCAAGTTGTTGTCCCAATGGTGGAATTTGGACGGAATGGACTCAAAAGACTCAATGTACAGATTCATGCGGCTCGTGTGCCAAGGTTAAGAAAGTACGAAGTTGCATGTCTGAAGAGTATGGATGCCCTTGTACAGGCAACGCTACGAAGCTAGTTAATTGCGGACTAAAGCCGTGTATTTATCCAAGACAATCTTGTTGTTCGCCGTACAGAGCTATGGCTGTTAATGGAAGTATCATTTGCGGACCGCAACCTGCTGATTCTGATACCCCACCTGATACGAGCACTTGTTGTCCTAGTGGAGGTATTTGGTCAGCATGGTCTGAATGGGCTGCTTGTGCAGGAACTTGCGGGGAATGCGGGACAACGGAGAGGAGTCGAACATGTTTGTCTGAAGCGGATGGTTGTCCATGTACTGGTCCTGTTTCCGAGACTAAAGATTGTCAAGTCCAAGGTGTCTGGGGTGAATGGATCACTTCCGTCCCTTGTAATAAAACATGTGGTGCTTGTGGAAGAATGACTGTTACAAGAAATTGTACAACAATGGATTGTGCCTGTGTTGGGGAATCTGAGATGATCTTGCCATGTGGTTACAAACCGTGTATTTACCCTGAAAATTCTTGTTGTGATGGTCGATCGGCTGGAGCTTATGATGGTGAAATTCTTTGTGGACCAATTCCAACATGAGGATCCCAACATACCGTTAGCCTGTGAGGATTGTTGTCCAGAAGGCGGCGTTTGGTCAGAATGGACTCAAGTAACTTCATGTGGAGATAGTTGTGGTTCTTGCTCTAAAATTAAAAAAAACGAGAGCATGTTTGTCAGAAGAAGCAGGTTGTCCATGCACAGGAAACGCGACAAAATTCGTGAACTGTGGGCTCAAACCATGTATCTACCCAAGACAATCTTGTTGTTCACCATATAGGGCAATGGCGGCTAACGGAGCAATCATTTGTGGTCCCCAGCCTGCAGAAGCCGCCGAACCAGCACCATCTCCACCAACTTGCTGTCCGGACGGTGGTATTTGGGGAGACTGGTCTGCTTGGGCAGATTGTTCAGGTACATGTGGAACATGCACTACTACAACCAGGACCAGAACTTGTTTGACCGAGAGTGCAGGATGTGTTTGCACTGGTGAAGCCACAGAAACTCAAGAATGCCAAGTAGTTGGTAAATGGAATGATTGGAGTGTGACATCTCAATGTAACGGCAGTTGCGGAGCATGCGGTATGATGACTCTTACTAGAACTTGTCAAACAACTGATTGTGCTTGCGTGTAAGTTTTTTGTATGTATTTTTTGAGGATTCTTAACTATTATTTAGTGGAGAATCAACTCGCACAGAACCATGTGCCTTCAAGCCATGTGTTTATCCCAACGATTCTTGCTGCGCTGGCCGATCGGCTGGGGCTTATGATGGACAGATTATTTGTGGACCACTTCCTGAATATGAAGATCCCGCACCTATTATGACTTGCCAAAACTGCTGTCCAGAAGGAGGTGTTTGGTCTCATTGGATCCAGACAACTTCGTGTGGAGATAGTTGTGGTTCTTGCGCCCAAATTAAAAAAACAAGAACATGTTTGTCAGAAGAAGCAGGTTGTCCATGCACAGGAAACGCGACAAAATTCGTGAACTGTGGACTCAAACCATGTATCTACCCAAGACAATCTTGTTGTTCATCATATAGGGCAATGGCGGTCAACGGAGCAATCATTTGTGGTCCCCAGCCTGCAGAAGCCGCCGAGCCAGCACCATCTCCACCAACTTGCTGTCCGGACGGTGGTATTTGGGGAGACTGGTCTGCTTGGGCAGATTGTCCAGGTACATGTGAAACATGCACCAACACAACCAGAACGAGAACGTGTTTGACTGAAGCTCAGGGTTGTCCATGTACAGGACTGGATACAGAAACTCAAGAATGCCAAGTAGTTGGTAAATGGAGTGATTGGAGTGTGACGTCCCACTGCAACGGTAGTTGTGGAGCATGCGGTATGATGACTCTCACCAGAACTTGTCAAACAACTGATTGTGCTTGCGTGTAAGTTTTTTGTATGTATTTTTTGAGGATTCTTAACTATTATTTAGTGGAGAATCAACTCGCACAGAACCATGTGCCTTCCAGCCGTGTATCTACCCTGATGACTCCTGCTGCGCTGGTCGATCAGCTAGAGCTTATGACGGGCAGATCCTTTGTGGACCCCTTCCAGAATATGATGATCCAAATGCAGTCCATTCATGCTTCCCAGTCACAGCTGCGCCTGCATGTGCTCCAGGAGGATTATGGTCAGAATGGAGTGCTGCAACTTGCAATGATACCTGTGGACTCTGTGGTACACTAGTTCGTTCGAGAACTTGTCTATCGGCAGGCAATGGATGTCCATGTACTGGAGCTACTCAAGACGGTTCCACGCACTGCGCTGACAGTCTTTGTCCATACCCAAGAACTACATGTTGCGAATGGGCAACCCGTGCACTTGTTGGTAGAACTATCAAGTGTGTTCTCAAGTAAATATACAAAGTTCCCCGGTGATATATCGTATTCCGATACTACAAGTATTTTGTGATTTTCCATTAAGACCTGAAGAGTATGAATAAACCATGGCAATATTTTCCAGCTGTAGGATTTAAGCATATTTAGGAACTACTTGATGGAATAACATTCTCCTAATGAATCCACAATTTACTCACGGAGCTTTAAAAATCAAATCAAAAGCATTTAAAATGTAACTTTCTCATCTTGGTGCAGGTGGAGGGGATACAGAAGCCTCCAGCATCTGAATGCTCGTTTTCCTCTTTCTGTCTGCTGGGTAATTAGTAAGCAGCCCAGTTTGGTCACTGATGGGGGTCCTTCTAAGACCCCAACGAGGATTGACCTTCTTCGATCGGGCGTCTTCCTTGACAGGAGCTCTAAGGACGTAAACAACATCTCCGATTTCGAGTTCCAATTCCGTTGGAGGGTTGATAATGACATAGCTGAGGGTTTTCAGGTGGTGATCGGTAATGTCTTCTTCTGGAATAATTTCAGATTAATGCTTTTAAAATCGTTGGAATCACCTTTGTATTCATCCAGAGCCATTCCAAGTTTCTCCATTCTGTATTTGACCAGTTTCTTAATTACAGTGCGAGATTCGTCGTTTCTGCAGTACGGTGGAGATTCTAATTCAATAGATACCTGCAAATTAACTATTTCTTATTTACTGCACGTATTACTTACAGTTTGATTATCCATAGCCTTAGTTCTGTAAATCCCAATTGGGATATCCCCGACGGAAGCGCATAGTTTCTGATACAATCGGCCATAAGACTTGATCCACATGTCTTCTTCAGTGATTCTGATCTGGAAAATAATCATTACAGAAAATTAAAAGTTGATATTGTGAGGAAATCGTTTCAATATGAATTTCTGAAATTTCTAGAAAGTCTTGAAATTTGAATTTTCAAATGACTAAACGTTTCTGCTAAATTTCAGAACATTCCAGAAGTTCATGAGATACTTAAAAGTTCCAAAAAATTCTGATTTTATAGAACTTCGAGAATGATATTTTTTAATTTAAAAATCAAACCACACCGAAGACAGATAGCCACTTCCTGGACTTTGATCGATTCCAAGTAGAATCTTCAAAAAGTCCACCAAGTAGTCTTTAACGATCGCCTGATATAGCAATCTGTCAAGCATATTGGCGCTGAAAACACCTCCTTGGGCAAAAGGAAGTCTGAACATGTAAGGCATATTGGAACCTCTTTGGCGTTCTTTCTGAAAAAATTAAATTTAGAAATCAGCAGACACGAACGAAGGAGAACTTTATGATTCGTTTCCTCAAACCTAGAAATTCAAAAAGTATCGAAAAGCAGACTTTTCTGATTTTTAAATTTTGAAAAGTCAGAATGCTATAGAGCATCTTTAGGATGTCTCTTAGAAATTGTCCAAGGTACACGAATGCATTACAGTATACCTTTTCAAATTTGCTCTGCTGCAAGGCGTATTTATCGTAAGCATCAAACTGCATGAATCTCATGTTGCTGGCGTGGGAGAGTTCTGTGATGATCTTCAAATTCGGAAACATTCTGTGAATCTTCTGGATGGTAATAATCGTGGTGCAATCTGCCAAGTATTCTTCCATGGCGAGCACTCCTTCTTTGACCATGATGACATGCTCTGCCAGACATATCCCTGCTTTGAGAAGATTATCCAAGGAGGATATCTTGCCTTGCATCCAGTAGATGAGAGGGAACCAGGAGATGACATCGAGGAAAGCTTCGTTTGGCCTAGAATTCAACCAGTAACTATCCCAAGTACTCTCTCCCAAGTTCCACTTACACTTTTTCGTCTTCCAATTCTAAAAGCAGAATAATTGGTTGAAGTTCATGGACAGGTCTATAATATGCCCTCAGGGGCAGAATCAAGTTGTAAAGTCCGGAAGTCGTTTGGTCCAGACAAACAATAATAGCAGGGTTCTTCCAGTTGTAATCTTTAGGATCTTTGAAGTTGTCATGCTCACAAGGCTGGAAACTATGTCATTCAAGTGGGAGGGGATATACTCACCTGGTCAATTTGGAGACAACAATAAGGTCTTTTTTCCTTCATCATGTGACACACCGTTGCCGAAGTCCCGATATAGGCACTCACCGGAGGATAAGTCTTGGTTATTCTAAAGTCGCGAAAGTGTTGGAAAATAATCATTTAATAAGTTTTTAGAGTTGTTAAGGTCATTAATTAAGAACTAGTTTCATTGATATAAATGGGTAATACTTACGTTTAATTAAAATCAGAAATGTTAAAACCACTATTTTTACTTTGAGCAATAATTCGAGGCATTCCTTCAGTCATTATTTGGATAATATGTTCAATAAACGACTTAATAGTGACTGAAGACGAATACTATCTTTGTTTTTATTAGAATTGTAAAATTGTGTCATTAGAAAAAGCTATAGTAAAAGAAATGGATAGTGTCCATTTTCAATTCAAGTCAAAACTGCCGTTAATATTTGTTTTTTTCTTGATAGTGGATGACTTTAGATACTATCTTTACCCTTTATTGAAACTGTCAAAGTTACTGTTTAAAACCAGTCTCAATTGGGAAATCAATAGTGTCCATTTTTTGATGTTGGGCACTTGTGTCCCAGAGATTTATATTCCAATTTTCTGCAGCTTTAATTCAAAATAAAACATCAATTTTAAATAATTTTGTATTTTTATATGGATTATTAAAAGCCATTTTAAACAAATTTTAGATATCTTTAGCATTGGAGATTAATCTCCAGAATTCGGGATTCTGAAGGTTAACTGTTTATTATGGTTTCATATTCGGAATTTACGGCTTTGATTACTCTATTAAAAGTGCTTTTTGCTCAGTTCTAACTTCAGGAACGGAATAAGAATGCTTGGGGACAAATATTTGCGACACAACTATCATACATAAAAAAGGTACATTAAAACGGCTTTAATATATTAGATACACTATGTTCAATGTACCGGTACATTTAATATAATGCAGTAATATCACCTTAATGTGTCGACACATAGGATATAATGTATTTGATACATTAGAGCCGTTTTAATGCATCCATACATTATATACCATCCATTCATTTGGTGTGCATACAACCCATTTTTATCTTCTAAAACGTCATTTATATCGATTGTAATTTCTATATTCTTTGTCTATCTACACTTTGTGTAGTTCACGGAATTCAAATGTGAAAAATTTTGCCTCATTATTGGATCCCATTATTTTTCTGATAAGGTTATCTTTTCGTCTGTATAAATGTCTAACTCACTTTTCCGCGAAACATTTTTCTTCACCGCAAATTTCACATTCGTCTTCACTGTCGCTACTCGAACTCGATTCCTTCTCCCCTGTGACTACTCCAACACTGGATTTCCTCGTTCGGGTATTCTGGGGTTGATCGAGTTTACTGTTATCTCCTTCTATCAGGGCATCTGCATCAGAAGTGGACACTCCTTTTGATTTTTTAAGAAGAGCTCGTCGAATTCTCCAATTTTTTGATTTTGTCGAGGTTTCTGTGTCTATCGTTGGGAGTTCTAGTTTGTTGTCTCCTCGGATGTTAGAAGGAATAGTCTTCAGATTTCCTTTTTTATCCGAAGGTAAACTTTCTTCATTAGTAAGTGCTACATAGTAGAATCTATCTGTAGCCTGAATAACGTGGGAATGGCCAGGATTCAGCATGATTCTTTCACCCTGTCCTTCTCTTTTGACCCCCAGAAGATTGACTCCATAGTATTCGTGAGCGTAGAAACTCGCAAACACAAATGTTTTCCCGATAAATTCTTCGAAGAATTTCGATTCCCCGACAACGATGTCGTAGATTTCGTTTCCTGAATGGAATCCGTAGATTTTGTGCCAGGGTTCTGTAGATTTTTGTCCTTCTTCGCCTCTGCTGGTGTGCATGAGTAAGGTGATGAAGGTTGAAATCCCAGGACAGATGCAGTTGTTTGCCAGAAGCGAGTATTTAAATTCGTCTTCACAAATGAGGATTTCAGCATGTTCAATGTGCATTTTGGTTTCTGGTCGGAATACCTGAATGTACTGAGGGACGTCAGGAGCAAAATCTTTCACTGCCCAGGAACGGAGAATTGTTTGTTCGTCCTGAAGTGATTAATGTTTTCATGATAGGAAAAGTGAAATTTCATATTTTATGACGAAAACTAGTTTCTTCGTGGTGGGAGTAGTTTAAAAACCTTATTTCCAACGAAAACTTACAATCGCGCTTTTTTTGTCGACATGTCTGGCACTGAGGATAAAGCAAGCAGCAGCTTTGTGCATCTTGGCTCTTTCCAGGTCCTCATCCTTCAGAGCTGAGCCTCTGATGTAGACGACTCGATGAGACCAGATCGGGATTCGCAGAAGAAGTCTCATCCTGTTATCCAGTTCACAAGGAGAGAGCAAAGCCACCATATAACCCTAAAGAAATTCTTTTCGTTTAAAACTATAGAAATTTGTTATTTTTTACTCGGGAATGAAAATCTGAACTTACGGCATGCTTAGGATGAGCGTAAAATTCGTTCAAAAAATCTGCAATGAAGTCAGCTTCTAGATGAGTAATTGTGACGACTACATGAGTTTCGCTGTTAGTGTAGTCCTCACCAGCTTTTCCTTTCTCCAGCCAACTTTGTCCGAGGGATTCGAGCTGGAACACATGGTTATTAATTTCTATGTAAATTTGTTAAATCATAATATTCAATAATAGAAACATGAGAAGATGATAGATGTTCTTTTTATACAGTAGACCTAAGACAAAAGTGGAACTCAAAGTGATTCTAAGTGATGATCGAGGTCAATCTTTATACATGCTCAGATTAATGCTGAAAGGTTCGATCTAGTACGGTGTAGATATTTTTAAAAAAGTTTGAATTAGATCTGGCGTGACTCATTCCAGACAACTCGAGCCTAACCATATTTGAATTTTTTTCCAAAGCTTCGATCTGAATTTTTCTAAAAGATTCTAATGTAATTTTTTCTGAATTTTCATAGAAAGTCTTTGCTCGATCTGCAAAGACTCGAATCTGAAATACCCATCCAGGAAGATTACTGGATATTTTTAAAATCATCTACTTTCAAAATTTTCCATCCGATTCATTGATGTATTTTCTCATGTTTCAACCTTTTCAAAGACATTGAACCAATCATCAGGTTCAAAAACGATCAGTATATTTACTTCAATCTGTCAAATTTTCTCAATCATAAAAAAGAATAACGTGAAAGGAATGTAGTAGATCTTGTTTTTTTTGCACTAAAAAAAGTTAAAGTGAAAGTCAACCGAAAATAAGTTTTTAGTATTCAAGGTTATATAAAATTTAAAATGTACTTTATTCTTGTTTATCATCTAAAATGAAGAAGATTATTGTTTCGATTCTGATTTTGCTGTTTGTTTTCGCGGGATTTTTCCGTAAGGATTTTCATCCTTGAATTGCTATTTTGGAAGTTTTTTGAAACTGTAAAATAAATAGTGATTGATTATTATGCTTTTTGTACTGTTTCAATCAATATTTTAAATTCAGACTAGAGTTGTTCAATTCATTATTTAAAAATAAGTTTTATTAGATATTAAATAGTGACTGAAAATAAGTATTTGGTTCTTTATTTAATCAAACAAAATCATTATTTAAAAAATAATTTTGTTTAGGATTCGGATAGTGACTTAAAATTTTTTCTCAGTCACTATTCAAAGCTTATTCAAATTACTAAAGTTAGTATTCAAAAAACAGCTTTAATTAGAAATTGGATAGTGACTGCTTTTAACGATTTTGGAGACTTTCAGTCACTATCCATTTCTCTTTTGGATAGTGACTTGGATTTTTAATATTATTTATTAATTATTGAGGTTGTTTTTTGGGTAAATTTTGACAGCTCTTGTAATTGTTTAGGATAGTGACTGATTTCTATTGTTTTTTCAGATGCTGATTTTATGTTCTACTTTTTATTGACTTTAAGTTTTTAGAGTCCTCAAGAACTCTGTCGGATTCTAAAATGGAATCTTTCGAATTTCCTCCGAACTTTATCTGGTCAGTTGCCACGGCTTCCTATCAGATAGAAGGAGCAGCGGCGGAGGACGGTCGTGGTCCCTCCATCTGGGACACCTTCTCCAAGGAAGGAAGATGCAGGAACTACACAGGAGACATTGCTTGTGATAGTTACCATAATTGGAAGAGAGATATTGAGATGATTAAGGAACTCGGGGTCCAGCAATATAGATTCTCCATCTCATGGTCAAGGGTGTTTCCTGATGGCACTTTGAAAAGTATGAACAAAAAAGGAGTGGAATATTACAAAAACCTGATTTCTGGACTGATCGAAGCAGGGATTGAGCCTATGGTGGGTTTTTAGAAAACAAGATAGTGGCTGGAAAATTTTAAGTTAAAAATGAACATTGTTCAAATATTTTACTAGAGCTGTCATTTGGATAGTGACTGAGAGTGGACACTATCCAACTATCCATTAGAGCTGTCAAAATCACTATCCAAATGACAGCTCTAATGAACAGTTGGATAGTGTCCATTTTCAGTCACTATCCAACTTCACTAAGTTTATCATTTGGATAGTGATTAAGAGAAAAATTCAGTTCACTATCCAAAAGAAAAAAGTGAACAATGACTGGAAAGTTGATTTTAGTTGAAAGTGGACACTGTCAATTTTCTCATTCGAATTATTTTGGGTAGTAATTTTGACAGTTCTAGTGAAAATTGGAAATAGTGTTCATTTTCAGTCACTATCCACTTTCTTACTAGAATCGTTTTGAGTAGTAGTTTTGACAATTTTAATAATTTCTTCGGATAGTGACTTGAGTGAGATTATTCAACTAAAAATTGCATTTTTTATAAATTTCATTTCCAGATCACAATTTTCCATTGGGACCTTCCGCAAGCCCTCCAGGACCGAGGTGGCTTCCTCAACCCCCAAATCGTGGACCTGTTTGGGGACTACAGTAGGTTCTGCTTCGAGACCTTCGGGGATCAAGTCAAAACTTGGACGACTTTCAACGAACCGATCATCTTCTTGGTCTTAGGACATGCAGGGTACTCTTTCGCTCATGCCCCGGGGGGATTCAAGGACTATTCTCATTGGACTTTTTATCTGGCTTCTCATCATCTTCTTCTTGCTCATGCAAAAGCCGTCAAAATTTACAGAGAACTAAATCAAGGAGGAAAAATCGGTATAGTCCTCGTCACAGGCCACTTTTATCCCGCCACGGATTCCGAAGCGGACAAAGAAGCGGCTGTCAGGATGAAGGAATTCTGGTTAGGGATCTACGCTAACCCTGTTCTGAAAGGAGATTATCCGGATATCATCAAGCAAAGAGTTTGGGAGATGTCCAGAAAACAAGGAAGAGTGACTTCTAGACTTCCTGAATTCACAGAAGACGAAAGCAAAGATCTAAAAGGATCTGCGGACTTTATCGGAATTAATTATTACTTTTCATTCAAAGTTACCGCTTTGAAGGAAGAGGATTACGATATCTTCAAAGTAGGTTTGAAAATGAATCAGTTCAGTCACTATCCAGGACCTCCATCGGAGCTGTTTTTTGAATAGTGATTTTGAAAGTTTTGGTGAAAAAAAATAGTGTTTGTTTTCAGTCACTATCCATTTTTTTATTGGAGCTGTTTTAGATAGTAATTTTTACAACTCCAATGAATATCAAGGATAGTGTCTATTTTTAATCACTATCCATTTTTTATTGGAGCTGTTTTAGATAGTGATTTTGACAGCTCTAATGAATATCAAGGATAGTGTCTATTTTTAATCACTATCCATTTTTTATTGGAGCTGTTTTAGATAGTGATTTTGACAGCTCTAATGAATATCAAGGATAGTGTCTATTTTTAATCACTATCCATTTTTTATTGGAGCTGTTTTTGGATAGTAATTTTGACAGCTTCAATGGAAAACAAAAATAGTGACTAATTCTTATGAAATTAATCACTATCTTTTCCATTTTCAGGATAATGTCAGATTAATCGATACCCATGCGAAATTCACTGAATTGATGTTCAACCACCCTTCTGGTCTTCGGACATCTCTAATCCAATTCCAGAAGGATTACGGTAATATCCCCATCATGATCACCGAGAATGGGATGAGTGACGACAAAAATCAAAAATCAGAACTCGAAGATTACGAAAGAATAGAATATCTCAGACAACATTTGATTTCTCTCTCCAGAGCCATCAAAGAAGACAAAATCAACGTCATCGGATACACTGCCTGGAGCTTGATGGACAACTTTGAGTGGACAAAGGGATATGACGAAAGATTCGGACTTTACAGAGTGGACTTCGACGATCCGAAAAGAACTAGAACTCCGAAGAAAAGTGTATATTTCTACAAAGATGTCGTAGCCAATAATAGAGTTGAAGGGATAGATACCACCGTAAATAGGACCAAATTATAAATTTAGTATGTAAAAGTTCAATAAAACGGAGATTTCATATATGAACTTTGGGTTTAAGATGGTGAAATATATAATTCATATATGACAAGTTGGTAAAAAGAAGATTTCATATATGAATGTTCAATAAAAACAAAAATTTATATATGAACTTTGGGTTTAAGATGGTGAAATATATAATTCATATATGACAAGTTGGTAAAAAGAAACATCTATACATGCGCATTGAATAAAAATTAAAACCCATATATAAACCCTTAAGGCTGCTGTAAAAAACAATTTATACATGAAAACCCACCTTGGAAGGCAAAATGGTGAAAGCAACGCAGATGAGGATAATTACATACATTCTGGACATCCACCAATCTGGATAAAGATCGCCGTAACCGACAGTGGAGAAAGTCACCATGACGAAATAGAAACTGGTGAACAAATCCATTTTTCTGATTCCTGCCCTCTGGAGATGCTCGATTCCACAGGCTCCGGTGAAGCTCAGACACATCAGAGTCAGGATGAGGACGTAGATTTCTCTGTTCGCCGCGACTTTCGTAAAATGGGATCTGTAGAGGTCGTGAAGCATGTCTTCCAGAATCGAATGGGCTAGCCAACAGTTTAGAAATATCGGGATGTAATAGTGTCTCATGGAAGGAAAGAAGACCTGCAATTGACATATAAAAAGAGAGAAAAGTGATTTTTCATGTATCGGAATTAAACATTCATATATCAATATAGAACTCTCATATATTAAAACCATTTCTTGTATCTAATAAACATGTTTTTCAATTACTAAAGGAAATGATTTCTCATATATCGAAATTAAACATTCATATATCAATATTGAACTCTCATATATTAAAACCATTTCTTGTATCTAAAAAACATAAACTTACCGACAAAACAAGCGGGAAGCTAGTCAAGCTTTCGATTAAAAAATGTCTATTGAAGAATGACTTTACCAAACTTCCTTTGTAAGTCAAATAAAAAATCAGAATAGTTTCCAAAATGGAAATAACTGCAACAACAACCTGAATTGTCCACAGTACATCACTTGTTTGAACGTAGACAATCGGATGACTGAAAAAATTTAAATTTTTTAAAAATAAAAAAAAAACAAAACTCACTATCTACCCAAAGGCGAATTTTCTACTTCTTTGTCAAAATCCACAGGTTCTTCCGTACTGTCTTGGACTACTCTTACACAATACAGTACACAAGCAAGGATTTTAATGACGAAATTGAACAAGCGGATCCGGAGACTGGACTTAGTGTTCTCCAGGAAGTACTGTTGGAGGTGGCTCTTGACCCCCGTATCCGACCCGTACTGCATCCGAGCCCTGAAAAAAATAAAAAACTAAAGATTTCCAAAAATTTGCATTCAATAAGGAATTTACTTAAAAATCATTTTTGAGATTTGTTAGTCATTTAAAGTAGAAGATGATACCGTAAGTAAAGTATTGATAGATACAGTATGATTCAATATTCTCAAAAAAGTAAAACAATTTTTTAAATATTATTACTGTATCTAACAACTTCATATATGAAAATCTCAACAGATACAGTATGATATATTTTCATCAAGAAGATTTCAAAAGTGAGATAATTTTTTAAATATTATTATTGTATCTAACGACTTCATATATGAAAATCTCAACAGATACAGTATGATATATTTTTATCAAGAAGATTTCTAAAAATAAATAATTTTTCCAAATATTATTACTGTATCTAACAACTTCATATATGAAAATCTCAACAGATACAGTATACTTCTACAAACGTGAAAACACAAAAAATTTTAATTTTCAAAAGCATTTTTTTAATAAGTTTTTTTATAATCAAAAATATTACTTGCAACTTTGATTTTAAAATTTTTTCAATGTTTAATTTTTTTTCAGACATCTCCAAATTGAACGTAATTATTTCGTAATTTTGTTTAACTATAATTTAATAAAAAATATTTTTAAATTTAATTTTTGAATTTTTTAAAATATAATTTTTATTAAATTTTTTATAAATTTTAATTTACATTTCTTCGATTGGAATATTGGCTTCCGGAATTACGGTAGCTTCAGTTTCGGTTTTTCTCGATGAAAGTCCGGAATTTAGCCGTTCTATGGACTTCTTTGTTTCCTCATCTGTGATTTTGATTTTGATTTCTTTCATCTTATATTTTCGCAAAAAACAACAATTTTATAAAATGTTACTACCCTAAAAGTAAAAAATAAAAATCATTTCGAAATTGTCTCGACACGAATTTTTACTTTCAAAGGTTCGAAACCTGGGATTTTAGATGTTTATTTTCAAAGATTTTATTGGATTTCGAAGGATTTAAGGAGATTTTAAGAAATTCTGGAAAGATTTAGAAGTCTTCGTTAAATTCTAGAAAGATTTAATAAGTTCTATTAGATTCTGGAAAAATTCAAAAATCTTCATCAAATTCTAAGATAATTTAGAAAATGCTACAAAATTTCAAAAATTTCTATTAGAATCTGGAAAAATTCAAGAATTTTCATTAAATTATACAAAGATCTAATAAGTTATACCGAATTTTGGAAAGATTCAAAAATCTTCATCAAATTCTAAGATAATTTAAAAAATGCTACAAAATTTTTAAAATTTCTACCAGATTCTAAAAAAATTCAAAAATTTTGAAATGATTTAGAAAATTCTGCAAAATTTCAGAAATTTCTACCAGATTCTGGAAAGATTCAAGAATTTTCATTAAATTTTAAGATTATTTAAAAAATGCTACAAAAATTTAAAAATTTCTACTACATTCTAAAAAATTCGAAAATTTTTACTAAATTTTGAAATGCCTTCAGAAGTTTCCACTGTATTTCGGAATCATTGGGAACTTTTTACAAAACTACAAAAATTTAAAACTTTCGTATTTGTCAAATTAAAGTTTTTTAATATTTTTAAAAACTTCCAAAATTCAATAAAAAAATAAAAAATATTATTTCAAAATTTTTCGATTTTTAATGAAGAATTTAAAAAAGTTTAAAATTTTCAAAAAAAAATAAATTTGGAAAATTTTTAATTTTTAATTTTTAAAAGTAACAACTGGTCGAATATTCTACTTTTTTATAAATACTAAACTGGGAAGTCAGCCAGAGAGGACTCATTAGCGGCAGCTGAGTTATAGCCTCAGGGCATGCCCGAGTGGCTGCTCAGGGTTAGGAATAATGGCTTCCTAATGAAAGAAAGTTCCCATGAAATTTCAGAATTTTATCATCCACTCCATCAAATATTAAAAAAAGTAAAAACTTACAATTTAATTTTTTTTAATTTAATTTAAAATTTTTCTGAATATTTTTGAACAACTTTTTTTAAATTTTTGGATTTAAAAAAATTATTTTTTATAATCATTTAATTTAAAATTTTTTATTTTTTGGTTTTTTTTGAAAAATTTTATAATTCGTGTCGAGATAATTTTTTGGATTTTTTTAGATAAAAAAGTTTATTTTTTATAATAATGTAATTTAGAAATTATTTTTTATAATAATTCAATCTAAAATTTTTTATTTTTTTATCTTTTTTGAAAAATTTACTTTTATTTTTTTTATTAAATTATGTAAAAGTTAAATTTTTGGTCTTTTTTGAAAAATTTCACAATTCGTGTTGAGATAATTTTTTGGATTTTTTAAATAAAAAATTTATTTTTTACAATAATTTAATTTAGAAATTATTTTTTATAATCGTTTACTTTAAAATTTTTTATTTTTTGGTCTTTTTTGAAAAATTTCACAATTCGTGTCGAGATAATTTTTTGGATTTTTTAAATAAAAAAGTTTATTTTTTATAATAATGTAATTTAAAATTTGTAGAACCACATAAACATTAAATTTTATAGTTTTTGGTCCCAAATGCAAACTTCTAAAAATACCAGTACTATTTCTGAAATTTTTTATGAATAATTTTTTATTAATGTAATTAAAAAATTATAAAATTATAAAATATTAAATTTTTGAATTTTTAATTTCAAATAAAAACTTCCTAATTTCACGTCAAGGTTATTTTTTAAATTTTTAATAAGTAATTTTTTATTAATTTAATTTATAAAATTATAAAATTACACAACTATTAAATTTCAGAATTTTCAGTCTCGAATAAAAACTTCTAAAATCTGCATTAAAATTATTTTCATTTTTTAATAATTTTTTACAATAAAATTATTTTTGACTTTTTAAATAATTTTTTACAATAAAATTATTTTTATTTTTTTTATAATTTTTTATAATAAAATTATTTTTGACTTTTTCAATAATTTTTTACAATACAATTATTTTTGACTTTTTTAATAATTTTTTTATAATAAAATTATTTTTATTTTTTTATAATTTTTTATAATAAAATTATTTTTGACTTTTTTAATGATTTTTTTATAATATAATTATTTTCATTTTTTTTTAAAAACAAACCTGTGCTTCATATATAGTGAAGGACAGTATTTTTCGGACGGTATTTGAGTATTATTAATCATAATGATTTTTTTTAAATTAAATAAAAATAATTTTTCTAAGGTGGGAACCACAACGAACTATTTCCCAATCCATAAAACGCCTGAGGCAGTGCAACTTGCCCGCAATATTGACTACTTTGAATTATTTTTTTCAGAAAAATTCAAACATTTTTGAAAATTTTTGAATTTCCCTGAATTTTGAAAATTTATGATTTTTATTTTTTTTTAGTTGATGAAATTTTATATTTTTGGTTTCATTTTTAGTAACAAAGAAGACCCTATGTATGGCACAGGCCCGGAGGCAACATGCCCCGGAGGACAACTGATGGACTGACATCTGCTACAAATTGCATTTGAGAACGTTCTTTGAACTCTCTAGGTTTCGGATAAATAAAAATTGTTAAAAAAAATTATTTAAAAAAAAGTAAAAATTAAAATTATTTTAAAAAAAGAATAAAAGTTACTTTAAAAAAACCGAAATTACTTTAAAAAAATAAAAAATGTTTTAAACAATAAAAATTATTTTTAAAAAAAAGTAAAAATTATTTTTTAAAAAATCGAAATTATTTTAAAAAATTGAAATTATTTAAAAAGAAAATAAAATTATTACGAAATTGTCTCGAAGGGAAGTTTCAGAATATTAGGTTTCATTATTGATTTCAAGGATTTATACTAAATTTTTAATGAATTTTATGAATTTTCGAAAATTTTAAAATGTTTTTAGATTTTTGAAGATTTGATAAAATTCTAATTTTATAAATTTAAAAAAAATAATTTTTTTCAAAATTGTCCTGACATGAAAATTTTTAATTTTATAAATCTCAAAGAAATAATTTTTTACAAAATTGTCCTAATATAAAAATTTTAAAGTTTTTAATTTTATTAATTATTTATTTAATTCTGGAAATTTTCAATTTTATAAATTTCAAAGAAATAATTTTTTTCAAAATTGTCTCAATGTGAAAAATTTCGGAAATTTAAAATCCTTACTTTCAGGTATTGATTCCAAATCCTTATTTAATTCCAAAAAATGAAGAAAGTTCCAAAAATTCTAGCCAAACAATGGCACAGAGAAGATTGTTCTTTCTAAAATCCTCAGATACGGTATTATATAAGGTTTATAATAGAACTAACAATATATTTCAGAACTTTTACAGTATTAAATTTTTTTATAAAATCCTCAGGTACGGTATTATATAAGGTTAACAATAAAAATAACAATATATTTCAAAAGTTTTACAGTACCAAATTTTTTCCTAAAATCCTCAGATACGGTATTATATAAGGTTAATAATAAAACTAACAATATATTTCAGAACTTTTACAGCATCAAATTTTTTAATTTTATAAAAAAATTATTTTCCAGAATTTTAGAATTTTTAAAAGTATCATAAGTACCGTATGGAGGATAGTATAGGTTTAAATCGGAAAATTAATTTTTAAAATATTCGTTTTTAAAAAATTTTTTTTAAATTAAATTTTATTTAAAAAATAACTTTTTTAATATTTTTAAAATTGTTTTTATTTTAAAAAAATAACTTTCTTCATTGATTTTTATAAAAAAACTTTAATATTTTAAATTTAATTTTTTTTAAATTTTTGATTGATTTTTATAAAAAAAACTTTATTATTTTAAATTTAAATTTTTTTTAATTTTTGATTGATTTTTATAAAAAAAACTTTAATATTTTAAATTTAAATTTTTTTAATTTTTGATTGATTTTTATAAAAAAAACTTTAATATTTTAAATTTAAATTTTTTTAAATTTTTGATTGATTTTTATAAAAAACCAACTTTTTCTTGAATTCATCACTATTTTTCCTGAATAAAGATGAAACGGACTTCGCGAGGGGAGTGATGAGGCCGTCACTCCTCTCGGCGTCGATGTAGCTTACAGTACTCCATTTGAAGTCGTCATTGTCTCCTATTTTGAGTTCGTTTCCCAAAGAATACGATTTAGAATTAAAATTAGAGTCAGTCATCCCAAAAACGGCCGACGAAGACCGAGCTAATCCAGAAAACTGCCGTTTTTTGCGTTTTCTTCGACATCAAGGATGAGACAAAAAAGTTTAAAGCGGCCAAGCCGAGAAACCCTATATCCAGAAATGGCAATTGGCCGTTCTTTCTTTAGATACAACTTGACAGAAGAAAAATGACCGGAATTTGGAAAACAAAATTGTCCATTTTGGGTGTTTTTTGACGGATTTATATTTGGTATAGTTCCGGAAGCTTGTCAATTTGAAAATTCAGTCAACGTTCACGGATAAAAGAAAGCCAATTAATGAGCCTATGCACTTTTGGAATTAAAAAAATCAATTTTAATTACTTTTAAAAGTAAACTTTAATTTTAAATCTAAAAAAATAAATTTTAATTTTAAATATAAAAAAATCAATTTTAATTATTTTTAAAA
Organism: Halicephalobus mephisto; assembly: GCA_009193035.1. NCBI lineage: Eukaryota > Metazoa > Nematoda > Chromadorea > Rhabditida > Panagrolaimidae > Halicephalobus > Halicephalobus mephisto. The sequence goes on along the minus strand of SWDT01000028.1, from coordinate 273,142 downwards.
GTAAACTTTAATTTTAAATCTAAAAAAAATTAATTTTAAATTTAAAAAAAATTAATTTTAATTATTTTTGAAAATAAACTTTAATTTAGAAATTAAAAGTTAATTTCTATTTTAATTATTAAAAAAAGTTGTTTTAATTTTAACCATTTTAAATTAATTGTAAATTCAAATTTAAAAGATAAAAAAGTATGAATTTTCATTCGAGACCAGATAATGAAGATTTTTGATCTTGAGTGGAAATGATTTTTTGTTAAATTTTATTTTTGAAAGGATCAAATTTTTTATTAAACTTTATTTTCCACAAAATTCAATTTTCTATTAAATTCTATATTCTTCATTTTTTATAAAAATTAATTTTCACTAAATTTTATTTTTTATTAAATTTTACTTTTTATAAAAATTAATTTTTACTAAACTTTATTTTACTTTTTGTAAAATTTAATTTTTCACGAAATACAGTACCCGAAACTTACAGAAATGCAACATGTCTTTGGTCGTCGAAATAGCTGTTCCTCGAGTGTTCTTCTCCCAGGTAGTCAAGTCGACTCGAGATCGACGGGATTCTGGATCCGCCTTTTAGATCCAGATACATCACTATTTCGAAATTTACAAAAATGTTTTAGTCAAAACGAAAACAAGCAAATTTTTACTTTCAAGGATTCTTATCCTCGAAAAAACAATATTGTCTCATCAAAATTCAGAAAATCAAGTCAAAAAATCTCCATGGAAATATCGACAGGCCCAAATTTCAACAAAGACAAAAAATAAAAGAAATTAAGTAGTTTTTGGGAATTTCTGGTTACGAAATTTATATTTTTACAACTTTGGAAGAAAATCAAAAGTTGAATTTATTACGTCTTTCAATAAATTACCCGTAAATTAACTTCCTCCTCGAGACCCTCGACCCCTTCCTCTGGAGTAAAACGTCCTTGGTCCTCCGGGATTCTGATGAAGATTGGGATTCTGATGAGGATTGGGATTCTGATGAGAGTTAGGATTCGGATGAGGATTGGGGTTTTGACGAGGATTGAAATTCCGATGACCACTGGAATATGGACGGGAATGGCCTCCTCTGCCTCGACCTCTGTTGTCTTGACGGGGCCTTTGTTCTTCACGATTGCTAATACTTACTTCGGAGAACCTTGACTCTAGTCCAGGAGGCATGCCCGAAGAAACCACAGCATCAAAGAGAGAGAACGTGGCCTTGGGTGGAGCGTATTGAGCATCGTCGTTATCTGAAGAAAAACTAAATAAATCAACATTGTTGTTTACCGTACCTCTGGTGAAATTTCCTCTTCCTCGTTGACCACCACGGTTGCCGGTCCCTGAAAACAAACTTTATTCAGATTCTGAGAAATTCAAATTTCACCTCGTCCTCTTCCGTGACTTTCATTCTTTTTCTGACCGAAATTGCCTCCTGCCTCCGGTCGGTCGTGTTTCCTGGATTCTGGGTTTTTCTCTGGAAGTAGGTCTTTCTTCAACTGAACCTGAGGCAGATTCATCGTTTGTTTCATTTCTTTCAAGTTTTCAATTTCCGCTTTTCTGTTTGAATCGAATTCTGAATTCTCAGTACTACTCTGCTTTTGGTCTCCGTTCGTCTGGATGGACTTGAAGCCGTCATCCCCTCGACTTCTGGGGACGAAATTCCTCTTCTCAAACGGAACCCACCTCGGGGCAGCATTCGCCGCTGAGTTCCTGTTTTCCTTGTTTCCGAGTTTCTCTGCCTTCCATTTCTCCACCTGCTTCTCGACTCTTCCTCCGAGGACCTTGGTGTTCTTGTTCGACAGCTGCAGGATTCCGTTTTCGACCGAAACTTCTCCAAAAAGTAAAATTTTCGTTCCGTATGGAGTATTTCCGTCCAATTTCGAAATAGATTCAGTGGACATGGCCTTCATTGTCTTCGATCCGTCACTCAGGTTACAGCAACAAACACCGTTGTTGTCCGTGTGGTCAGAAATTTTCGGATAACTCACATTCTGCCATTTGGCTAATTGGACAACCAATGGACCTTTGAGGGATTTTCCCGAGGAAATCTTATCCGCCAAAATTGCTTCTCCGTAGTCCTTGATATCCAACTGGAAATTAAAGGATTAGGGACAAGTTCATATATGAAACCTACGTCTAAGAGAAGTTTAACCAGTTCATTTTTGGCTTTTCCTTGATATTCGTCTCCTAGCGCCTCTTGGAGCTTGTATTCATCGACGTAGAAACCCTCTGATTTCAGGTCGTCCATCAGGAAAAGAAGGACAGCGGATCTCCGAGGATAACCTTGGTTGCGGAATACAACTGCGTCGCGTGCTTGGTCCCGAGCCGAAAACCATGCGAGTCGGAATGGATGTTGGTCGCTCGTTTGCCATTTCGCTCTTATTTCTGTCGATTCTTGTCTGTTCTCTCCGTTCTCGTGTTTTGCAGGTTCGATTTAATTTACTTTTATTATTTTATATTATATTTTGTTTTGTAAAGGTAAATTGCACAATACAACATAAAAACAAACGGAAAATCTGGTGTGATTTTGTAATTTTTAAAAAGCGCTGTGCCGTTGTTGTTTGCCGGTTTTTCCCGACCTTAAAGCTTCAAAGTTGATGGAAACCAGGATTTCGTAACCCTCTGTGTAATCATTGTCACTTTATGTGTTCCCTTATCTGGAGTCGCGTTTTGTAAAATTATCGATCTTGGCAGATAAACATGACAAAAAGTAGGATTTCGTAATTATTAATGTAAGCACCATTAGTCTATTTCCTGAGTATTCCTAACCTTGGTTCTGTTTTGTCGAGGAAATTATCGACTTTTAATACAAAATAGAAATAGAAATTTCGTGATTTTCGGAAGAATTAGTATATGTTTATTTCCTGAGCACCTCTTACTCCGGCCTTGTTTTTAGAAAATCGATTTTTATTTGAAAACAAGACCGAAAATTAAGATTTCGTAATTCTAGTGTAATTACCACGTTTAATTTAAATTTCTATTTCCGACCGTATTTTTTTTGAAAAAATCGATTTTTATTCGGAAATTGGAATTTTGTAATTCCGTGTTCAATTGTTATATATCTATTCTCTGAATATCCTTTATTGCAAATTGTATTTCGTTCAGAAATCGTCGAGCTTGTTTTGAAACTAAATATAACCGCGATTTTGTCATTTGTAATATAATTGTAATTCCTACCGTCTACTCCTGATTGTGTCTTATCCCAACATAATCAATTTCAATCAAGAAATATATTTAGTATTGATATTTGAGCCATGATTGAAGGTTATTGCGTACGTGTGCGCTCCTACAGTGTCCGTGAAACCACAGCCTTAGACATGTTCTACATGAATTATTGATTTTTACCTTTTAATAATTGTCGTTTTAGAATGAGTGACAATAAAGAGTTGCTCCTTCTCAGCAATCTTTCTCCGGGCGATGATCGTGTATTCCTAGAAAGGTTGGTTTATCATCCTGTGGTGTAATTGTGAATATTTCGTAATCTTTCCAGACTGCAAGGGTGTATTAATCATCGTAACTCTCACGGGCCTAATTATACAAAGGCATTGAGAAATTATTCGGGTTCACAGATCAAGCAGGTCGTCGTTGGTCCAGATCATATCGCGTTTTTATTTTGTGTAAGGTTTTTGAACTTTTTGCATCTATCAATTGGTGGAATTTTAGGATAACAAAGTTGGCCGAGTTAGTTTCAAAACAGTCGAGGTTAAACCTCCTGTTGTCACGGAAACAGAGAAGACTCCTGCTACTAACAATGCTCCGACCGTATCTGTTACTCAAAGTACCGATCAGACATCTACAGCAACCTCTGGAAGTACTGGAAACCAACAATCTGGAGCTAGTGCTACTTACGCAGCTGTCGCAAATGTTGCTAATAGATCTGCCAAAATCAGACGAGTCATGATGGCCACCAGACGAGCTGGTCAATTTGCCACTAGAGGTGGTGTTATTGTAGATAGAGGACGACAATTGATTCCTGCAGCTTCCATCCCTGAAGATCTGATTGCTCAAGCTCAAGTTGTTTTGCAAGGAAAGTCCCGAGAAGTCATAGTCAGAGAACTTCAACGAACAAATCTAAATGTGAATGAAGCAGTGAACAATTTGCTTTCTCGCGAGGATGATGACGAAGATATGGATGATGGGAGTGATAGTTACCTCCCAGAAGAACTGCTGTCTCTCTTGGATGCTGGTTTAAGATCTTCAGATGGAATTATGGAGCCTGATAGTTTGTATAGTGGTGAAGGATATGAATATTTGATGTCACGAGAATTCTCATCAGCTCGCAGGAGAGAAGGTCGCAATGACACGTCGAGAGCGAAACCGGCTGAAGTTAATATGGTACGGGAAAAGTTTGAATTCGGAGACGAAATTGAGTTTTGGACAAGTGAAGAACAGAGTCCTTTTCCTCCGAATGTCAAGAAATTTACGAAAATTGCTGCTTTCCAAGGAGAATTACTTGCTTTGACTGACGCCGGATATCTTTATGGATGGAAGTGGAAGGAAAAAGGTGATTTGGCTCCACATCCTATCAACACTGCTTTCTTTGGGAATCAGCCTAATGATTACTTTGTGGATGTTGAAACTTCTGCCTATCGTGCTGTTGTCCTGACTGCTGGTCAGAAGATGGGAAGTTTCTTTGATGCAGTGACTCTTGGACAGCGTATTTCTGAGACTTTGTTTATGCCACTCATAGATGTTCCCGATGGAGAAACTGTGGAGACTATTCATGTTTGTCCTATGTTTGCTGCAATCAAAACAAGCAATTCTTTCTATTGGTGGGGAATTAATCCGTTCAATGAACGCAGAAGAGTGTTTGAAAAGACAAAGAGCAAAGCAAAGAAATACCAGAGCAACTCTACATCAGATATCAAGGTGGGATCGGAAGTGAGGACAAAATCGAACCCTGTTTATGCTGCTAATTCTGTTGCTGTGAACTTGACGAGCTCTACCCCGATGATTGGCATCTTGATGGAAAATGCATGGTCGTTGACTGAGACATGTCGCTTCAGGATTTACACACCAGAACAATATGATCAGCTGAAGGAAGAGAAATCCAAAGATGATAAAAAAGCTGTAAATCGTAAGTTTTTGATTCATATAAGCGTGCTTCGAACGCCGCTAAAAAGGCAGCCTTTTTGAATTTACTCAAAAACGGCGTTCGAAAGCCGAACGCTTCCTTGTTTTTCCCTCTCTTAGACTTGGCTTGCCCTTATAGTATCAGTACGCAAAAGAGCCGCACCTTCAGATGATCAAACAGGCTCATCCACAATACCGATTAAAGAGACAGCGTGGGCCATTAAAGACGTCTTCTTTATCCATGAAGAACCGTGCAACGATACAGGAATTGTTCAAATTGTATGTTTTCATATATGAGAGATTTGGGAATTGACTATATTTTCTAGGTTGATGGACCGATGTGCGGTATATACTTCAAATCTTACATTGAAGAAAGGAAGAAGAATGGTGATGGCAGCTTGGATGTATCGAAATTGCGGCTGATGCGGAAAGATGATCTCGTCGTTGTTCATGGAGGCAGTAAACAACCATGTTCTCCTATTACGTTCGAGAAGATCCCACAACGTGTGTCGTTCCCGCATGGCATTCGTAGAGTAATCAGTGTTGTTGTTGACAATAGTGGATTCAGAATGCTGGTTGAGAAGAAAGGACGTGTTCACTTGATGAGAATGTCTACTCTTGGTAAGCTCTCAAGCGACCATCAGTTGCCGGTTAGTTATTCGGCAATCTGTGGACCGCATGATGGAGACAGCAGACGTAGTGCAAAGTTGTTCAACTATGGCGATGACAATATTTTGGTTCTGCAAGATCATAATGGGGCATTGAGTCCTCTTGTTAGGAATGCTGCCGGTGGATTCAGCGATCCTATTTATTTGGGAATTGCTGGAATGAATCATTTGGCTGTTGGCCTCAAATATCTACCTCCTGGAGCTGAACTGTCCGGTGTTATTTGCTCCGGTTAGTTTAGGAAGTTCGAGCTGTGTTTAATTCCTTGGTTTTAGGTTCAATCGAGAAACTGAATAAACCTGATACTGCCCGTTCCGGCAATAAGCTTCTTTTCATGGCTGCATTGATTGCTCCAAGTCCGAAAGAAATCGTTCCTCAGTTGCCTTCTTTGATTCAACTGGTTCTGTTCTGCGATCTCGATGGTGTTGCGATGTTCCTGAAGACGATATTGGAATTGAGGCATGAAATCGACGAAGAATCTTTCAATGCATTCATTGATGAATATATCACTGATGTTCGTGCTGATGGCAACAGAACTGTTCTCCATGTTGCTGTTATGAATGCATTTGCGAAAACCAATGCTCTTCAGAATGAAGCTAACGATAAGGCTGCTTTCGAGGCATTGGATACAAGTGAGGCTGATGCTCATCGACAGAAAATGGACCGACAATGGGAAGAAATGATTGCTGGTGCCAAGATTCCGAAGATGGGCGATGTTGAAATGAAAGATGGCAGTTTGTCAAATGATGGCGTTCAAAGTCCTGCTATGGGACTGGTTGATTTGCCAATGGAATTCCGGACTGGTAAAGCCGTTTATGACCCACGAGCTAGACAATCCAATGCCATTTCTATCTTGAAGCTCTTCATGGACAGCGATGTTGTCAGAACTCGTCTTGATACTTTGTTCCATGTTCGGGATGTTAATGGTCATACTCCTCTCATCAGTGCTGTTCAAAATAGAGCATACGAAGCTGCTACTGTCATTTGGGACGCGATGAAGAAGTTTTATGGTGACTCTTCAGGTTTGTGAAATTCACAACAGCAGTTTTTAATTTGAAATTTTCAGTTGATGACTTTACAACCCAGGTATATAATCCAATGATTCACAACGATGATTCTCCGTTGTTCATTGTTTGCTACAATGACACTTGCTCCTTCACTTGGACTGGAGATGAACATATCAACCAAGATATTTTCGAATGCAAGACTTGTGGCCTAACTGGATCTCTTTGTTGCTGTACAGAATGCGCCAACACTTGTCATCGAAATCATGATTGCAAACTTAAAAGAACTTCTCCAACTGCTTACTGTGATTGTTGGGAGAAATGTAGCTGTAGAGCTCTTGTTGCTGGAAATGAAAAACAAAGGGAGTATTTACTAAATGAGCTGTTGACGAAAACGAATCTTATCTGCCAACCTAATATCCGGGGAGAACATCTGTTGCTCTTTTTGGTCAAGACTGTTGGAAGACAACTCATCGAACAAGAAAACTATGGCAAGAGATCGAGAAATCGTGCTTCTGCTAATCAAGCTGGGAATGGTAATGATCACGTTCCCGAAAGAGATTTGGAACCACCAAAGTTTGCTGATCGTGCATTGAAGGTCTGTTTGGGAAGTTGGGCTGCCGTTAAAAGCTTGATTTCTATTGGGATGAAGAAGAGGAATGATGGAACCATCATCTCTGAAGAACTCTTCCATCTTAGTGCTCAGAATGGATCGACTCACTTGGACAAGTTTGTGTTCACTCTGCTGAATAAATGCCCTGAGCCTCATTTGGATTTGTTGCTGAATACGTTGATGAATGCTGCTAGCAGAACTGGCGATGAGCGTGATCCTGATGTCGATGCTTATGTTTCTCGTTTCATCCGATCTGTCATCCGGATGTTTTCACTTATCACTTTGATTGCTCCTTCCACTCTGGCGATGACCATTCAATCGGCAGCTGCTAATGCTGAAGATGATAAGCTATTCAAGTACAGCACTGCTGCTGGTGAGAGCAAGTCAACACTTCCTCCTCGAACTTCAGTGACCATTTCTGGAGTTATTTCTTTGGTTCGATCGATTCCTATTGTTCGTGAAGATAGAAATAAGGATAAGAAGAGACAAGTCAATTCGTTTACTCAGAAATGTCGCAGAATCTTCCAAGCTTTACCAACTTATTCGGTGGCTGAACTACTGAATACCGCCGATGCCTACATGGGACCTGTGCGAACTGGATTTATCAATCCTGCTCTTAACATCTCTCGAGCAATGCACAGTACTGACGCTTTGGATTACATTGAAAAGTACCTCAATGGTGAGCAAGATTTATCCTCGGCTCTTGATGTGAATGGGGAACTGCGTTCTGTTCGACGTCGGAGATATGGGTCTCGTCGTGATAATGATGAAGAAGCTGCGAATGCTAATGAACAAGCTGGCAACGCGAATGCAGATTCCGATGAATCTGAGTCTGATAGTGAAAATGAAGCGATTTCTCGCAGATTTAGCAGTCAAGGGTCTCTTCATGGGCACAACACTTCTAGTTTGAACAACATTGTTGAAACTTATCGTCGCAATGAACCTCCACCTCCTCAAAGTAGTGTTTCTCGACCGGCAAATAGTGGGGCTGCTGATCGCGGTGAATATTCTACAGATTCAGTGAGCTCTGCTTCTGATGACGAGGAGAATGAAGATAGTTCTGATGAGGAAGAGTCCGACAATGAACCCACTTTCGGTGTCAGTGATACCTTCAATAACGATGAGTTCGAGGAAGATGAAGAAATTCGAGAAAATGAAGAGGAGGAAGAAGATTATTATGATGAAGACGGAGAAGAGGAAGCTGGGCAAGAGTTTGGTGATGATGCTCATGATGAAGATGAAGCTGAATACGAAAATGATGAAGAAACCAACAATGATCGTACTGTTCCAGTTGTTGAAGTTGAACCAGTAGAACAGGCTCCGGAGCCAGAGGAGGGTGAGATTGTCGTTGGGAATGAAATGGAAGTCGAGAACGTTGCTAATAGTGAAAACATTAATCCTGAAGAAGCAGTTGAGATGAATGATGAAGAACTTATGAATGCGATGAGTAATGATGCTGTCAGTGTGACAATTGCTCCGGAATCTGAAGCTATTGGAATGGCTGTTTCTAATGACGTTCCAGATGTTGCAAGGACTCGTTCTAGGGTTGTTAGAAGCGGGATTTCATCGTCTTCTGGAAATCGTGCTCGCAATTTGACATGGGCAGTGCCTGGTGACTTCACTGCTTCTCGTCGCGATGATGGAAATGGAAATGAACTTGCTATTAGGACTTCGAATGCTCCTGGAAATGAAGCCGGAGCTAACGATCAATCTGGTCGTGTTAATAAGGGTACTTCCGGTGTTCCGCATATTGATGATGCTCATGCTTCGTCGGAAAAGACTGCTTTCCAATTTTCTTCTGTTTTCTCAGCGCTTTTGAAGCTCGTGGATGATTTACTGCTGCAGATGACTCGTCCAGCTCTTGTTTCTGCTGAGAGTAGCAAGGAGAAAGCGTTCCCTCGACCGCTGAAAATTGACTTCAAGATCGTCAAAGCCCTTCGCGATCATGTTGATGAGAAACTGACTCCTACTTGGCAATGGCTGACGATTGTCCTGGACAAGGTGGAAGCTCAACTCAAGTTTGGATCTGCTTTGAATTCCTCTGCTATATTTGCTACTGAAGTTCAGGAGAAGAAATCGGAAAAGGAACGCAAATATAAGCCGAAGGAGACTGCTCCTGCTTCTACTTCAAAACGTGAGAGTCCTCAAGGAAGGAAAGAGTTTTTGCAGTATTTCTTCTCTACTGCAAGAGCTCATGCCGGTGAAGATGGCGACGAATTGCCGATTATTGAGTACCGAGCTTTGAGAACGGCTGCTTTTGTTGCTGAAGCTTTCCTGTTCCATGCAAGTGTTTTGGAATTGATTGACTCTCGAATTCAAAGCAGGTTATCTATGGAAGGATCCCCGGAATTTGATGCGGAAGAAATGGCTAGAGCTGCAACCGCAGCAACTCCTTTGGATGTTGTACCCACGAAAAAGCTGAAACAATTCTATCAAAGATCTAATTCGATCTGTTATCCATGCATCAGTTTCGCTGACCCTCATAATGCGTTCCAATATTCTACTGAAGAATGCTTGCCTCTCGCTTTGCGACCTCAATTATTGCAGTCCGATGCTGATCGTTGTCAGCTATTCACTTTGCCAATTCCTCAACGAGATCGAACTGAGCATGTTGCTGCTGCTAAGAGCCATGGAATTACGAATCCGACTTTCCACAGTTTGGCTGATTTACCGACTTCTTATTCCGAACTTAGAGATCTGCTTTCTGAGAAAATGAAGACGACTACTGTTCCTTCTAGAAGTCTGTGGAAGACTTACATTGCTGATGAACCGTTGAAGAATGAACAAAGTGTTGTCACTGTAGATGACTTGTTTGCTGTTGAAAGTAGTGTCTCTAGAATGCCACTTCAACGACTTCTTGGAAGATGGAGCAACTCTTTCTCACTGATTACTCAGATGTATACGGAGGATTTGGTTCATTATTGCGGTGGAGATGCAACGTATTCTGTGATATTGGTCGAAACTGCTGGTTTCCACTTTCGTCAAAGTCATTTCCGCAAACGGATCGAGAAATTGAAGAACGGGCAACCAAGGGATCTCGTATTTTCTGGGCTCTGTCGTGAAAAGAATACTCTTATTGTCCAAACATTCAGGTCACTCAATCAGCAATATCAGAAACGGATGAATAATTCTAACGGCTCGGCTAGTATGGTGTTGAAGGTGTACTCACGTAGCGGATATGATCCTAATGCCGCTGTTCCTCCTTTGGCTAGTCATAAGGTTAAAGTTACTTTCAAAGATGAACCCGGAGAAGGAACTGGTGTTGCTAGGAGTTTTTATTCTGCTGTCGCTGAAGCTTTGACAACGTTGCCTAACATGCCACAAGATGGATTTGAACCCGAAGATGATAAAAAGAAGACTCCTCATCCCACCGCTTCTAATACTACCGATGCCTCGTCTAATCGGCGATATTCCCCTCCGAAACGACTTGCTCGAGGTGCTCTTCAAGCTATTCAAGCTAGTATTGGTAGAAGAGTTTCTACTCGAAGACGTCAAGAATTGAATACTAAAGTTGATCCGTATTTCCCTCCAGAACACCCCACTCCTGAACCTAAAGTCCCAGAAACTAGACCTATGCTTACAAGTAACAAGAAACTAGCTGCTGAAAGACTTTTCAACAAGGTTTACAACTGTGAACCAGTATTTGCTCATAAAGTGACCGCAATGCTTTTGGAATTCCCTATTGCAGATGTGGTGAATATGATCAGCTGTGATGATACTATGAAGGCTTACTTGATCGAAGCAGTTAAGTTGCTCCAAACTGAAGGCTATGTTAATAGTCTTGAGAAAGAAAACGATGCTGTTCATCTACGTGAAGATGCTCCGTTCTTCGTCAGGATTGAAAGCAGTGGACATTATGTGCCTCTTCCTGCTACTTGTTCTGAGAATAGATTGAATGCATTCCGTAATGTTGGAAGAATGATTGGTATATGTTTGCAGCAACGAGAGATTTTCCCCATTCAATTGGCTAGACATGTTCTTAAATTTATTCTTGGGAAACCTCTTACTTGGTTTGATTTGGCTTTCTTTGATCCTAAGCTCTTTGATTCAATGCGATCTCTCATCTATGATGATGATACTGGTAATCCTCGTCCGAAGGAGTTCTATGAAACTTTGGAGATGAATTATGTTATGACATTTAGTGAACGAGAGGTTTGTTGTTGTTTTTTGTATAAAATAAGGAATGGTTGTTTCAGGGAGGCACGACTGTTGAACTGAAAGCCGGCGGAGAGGATGTTGCTCTGACTCGCGACAATATTCTGGAGTACTTCTACTTATTTGTCGAAAAGAGGTTACTTGGTCCTGCTATTCCTGTCCTTGAAGCTATGAAGAAGGGTGTCTTTGATGTTATTCCTTCTGATTGTTTGAATCATTTGACTCCTGAAGATTTGCGGCTTATTCTTTGCGGAAGCCCGGAAATCAACATTTCTTTGCTTGAAAGTTATACTAAATTCTTGGATGAAAGTTCTTCTTCTTCGGATACTTTGGAAAAGTATAAGCAAACGTTCTGGTCTGTTGTTAACAAATTTACTCATCAAGAAAAACAGGTGAGTTGTTCAGTACTAGTGGTTGCGAGTAGTATAAATCGTTGTAGGACTTGATATTCTTCTGGACTGGCTCTCCAACTTTGCCTGCTACTGAAGAAGAATTCCAGCCACTACCGACGATTATGATACGACCATCCGACAACAATCTACATCTTCCGACAGCAAATACTTGTATTTCTCGACTCTATCTCCCATTGTATACGTCCAAGCGTGTTCTTCGTGCCAAACTTCTCCTTGCTATCAAAGCTCGGAACTTCGGATTTGTTTGAACTGATAGCTTTGCTGAAGATTAGAGCTATTCAATATTGAATACGGATATTTCCTGTTTGATTCTCTCTAGTGAGATTTCGAAGACTTTTTGCCTTATAAATTAAATTGTTTATTACTTTTTTGCCGAAATATATATTTTTTGGAATGTTTTTGATTTTTTCTTTGGGTTTTTTGCCCAGTTTTTTATTTTTTATTTTTTTTTTTTGAATTTTGAATATTTTTTTGACAGGGACTTGAGGATAAGTGGTATTGAGTTGGTAGATTATCGGTTAGAGATTTTCAGATTGGGGAAGTTTGAAATGTATAACGGTGGTGCTATGAATGGAGCTCCTCCAATGCAAATGGGAGGTCCCCCTCAGAACTTTGGTAGTTATATGACCAGTTCTGGGAGTTATCAAGGTAGTTATCAACCTTATACGGCTCCACAATACGCTCCTCAACCAGCTCCAACTGTTCCAGATTACTCGCAAATCAGTACTCATACGAATAATAAGGACCCGGCAATGGTTAAGTGAGCGATTTGGTGGAGATTGATATATGGAATACTTTTATTTCTAGATCTAGGGTTTTTGTCGGCAACTTGAATACGTTCAGAATTGACAGAAATGATGTGATTAGTCTTTTTCAAGATTATGGCAATATACTTGCTGTGAATCTTTGTAAAGGATATGCATTTGTTCAGTTTTCGAACCCTATAGAAGCGGAGCTTTGTGTACAGTCGATGAAGGGATATAAATGGGAAGGAAGTGAACTTGATATAAAATTAGCTTTCACGGATCCGCCAAAGAATAAGTAAGGATTTGTTTTATTATGGTAGTAATGTCATTGTTTTTCAGGAAAAATCAAAAAAGTGATAGTTCGGAAAACCAAAAATCGGAACAATCACCATCAATTAATGCAAAAAATGTTTTTGAGAGTAATAGGAAATTTGCTGCTCAGTATGAATCAAGCAATGTTGAAAATCATTGTGAAGGATGTAAGGAGGACGTCCTTATATGTGGGGAATGTAGATTTAGAACGAATAATATTGATGCTTTTGTAAGACATAAAAGAAAGGAATGTAGTATGATTCCGAAAACACGTAAGTTTTTTGAATGTTTTATATATGGGAATTTTGAATGTTTTATATATGGGGGATTTTGAATATTTTATATATAGGGGATTTTGAATATTTTATATATGGGAATTTTGAATATTTTATATATGGAAAGTTTTTAGCAAAAGAACCGGAAGCTATTCAGTGTTTTACATGTGATGATTTGTTCCCGACAAGTTGGAATCTTCTTCGTCATATGGTTATGAGACATAATTTGAATCTTTATCGTGATCCTAATAATCCGGCAAATGAAGATTCAAACGATGAACGTAGAGGTCCACGTACTCCCAGTCCTCTTCCAAGTGAAGATGCTCAACAAGATGAAGCACAAAATGAGGAAAATGAAGAAAATCCAATGAAAGATGATCCACAAGAAAGGCTTGTTAAAGAAGAAATTGAAAACAATGGAAAACAAGTTTAAATCGGATCATTTACAGATCTCTTTTTTTGCAATTCCTTTTAATTATTTTTTTGACTAAAAGTTTTTTGGAAATTGTTTTTGTAGCATAAAAAATAAGGAAAATGCCTCGGGCAATATTCAAAAAAGGAACCACTTAGATCCCTAAGCTTTTTAAGCTGGAATATTTTACATTTTTCTCCAAGGAAAGTCAGAGAGCATCTTCATCAACCCGTCCATCAGCCTCTTTGTCTCATTAAAATTGACTTGAAAGAAGTCTTCTAATTTTTTTTATTTCTTAAAAAACATTTTTTTTGGATGATTTTGTTTGGTCCAATGCACAATAAGCCCAAATTGTTGAGTCTTAAATCCGATATCCTTTTTGAATGTAATCCATTTGGATTATTTACTTTTTTAGAAAAAAAATGGAAAAAAATACTTTGAAAAATTTAAATTATTCTAAAAAAAATGTTCCTAGAATTTCTAGTGTTAATGGATATTTAAGAAGACAATCTGCTGTTAAAATTAAAATTTTAGAAATGAATTGTGAAAATAATTTAAAAAGAAAAAAAAGAAAATTTTTACATCCAAAATCTGCAAGAGCTATTAGATTAATTTCGACAACTATTGTTTTTTTGTTATTTGGAGCTTTTGTGTTTAGTTCGTTGGAGTATGAAGCTGACGAGAATCTCAGAGAAGAAATTAAGGAAATTAAGCAGGAAATGCAGATGAAATATAATTTTACTGAAGAGTGAGTTGTTTTCAATTTGTAAATGGAGAGAATCCAGGGAAATGGACATCTGGATTCTTTATTGCAACTAAGTTACTATTGAAAAACAACTTTAATAAGAAATTTGGATAGTGACTTCAATTCTTTTTCCAGTCACTATCCATTCTCATATTGAAGCTGTTTCTTGGATAGTGACTTAAATTCTTTTTTCAGTCACTATCCATTCTCATATTGAAGCTGTTTCTTGGATAGTGACTTAAATTCTTTTTTCAGTCACTATCCATTCTCATATTGAAGCTGTTTCTTGAATAATGACTTAAATTCTTTTTCCAGTCACTATCCATTCTCACATTGAAGCTGTTTCTTGGATAGTGACTAAAATGAATAGGATTTTTTATTGGAATTAAGTTACTATTGAAGAACAACTTTAATAAAAAATGTGGATAGTGACTTAAATTCTTTTTTCAGTACTATTTGAGAAACAGCTCTAGTAAAAAAGAATAGTGACTAAATTGGATACTATCCAGATTCTTTATTGAAGCTGTCAAAGTCATTATTCAAATGACAGCTCTAGTTGGCCGTGAATAGTGTCTAAAATGATCTTTGCTCTATCTTCAACTGAGTCCTCCTGATGTTAACATTCGAATAGTGACTTTGACAGCTCCAGTAAGAAAAAAATAGTCTGTTTTTGTTCACTATCCAACTTCTAAGTAAACTTGTCATTTGGATAGTAACTGAAAAAAGAGTTTCGGTCACTATCAAGTTCCCAAGTAAATTTGTCATTTGGATAGGAACTGAAAAGTTTTGATTTTAGTTGAAAATGAACAATATTAGTTTCCTCATTGGAGCTGTTATTTTGGATAGTGACTAACAACTCTAGGAGGAATTGAGGATAGTGTCCATTTTTAGTCACTATCTAATTCTTGATTAAAACCGATTTTGGATAGTGACTAACAACTCTAGTAGGAATTGAGGATAGTGTCCATTTTTAGTCACTATCTAATTCTTGATTAAAACCGATTTTGGATAGTGACTAACAACTCTAGTAGGAATTGAGGATAGTGTCCATTTTTAGTCACTATCTAATTCTTCACTGGAACCGATTTTGGAGAGTGACTTTGATGACTGTAGTAATTTCTGGATAGTGACTAATTTTGGGCATTATTCAAATTTCTTATTTAAATACAATCGAAAAATGCAATAAAAGTTTCAAAATGTTTATCGAATTTCAGAGATTTCTCAGAACTCGAAAAAGCTGTAGTAATTTCTATTCCGTTTTCTGCAGGATATCAATGGCAATTTGCTGGAGCTTTGTATTTTTCTACCGTAGTTGTTACGACTGTAGGTTACGGTCATTCAACTCCTGCCACGATTCCGGGGAGAATTTTCTGCATGGGATTCGCTTTGTTCGGAATTCCGCTGAGTTTGGTCATGTTCCAATCCGTCGGCGAAAGGGTCAATACATTGATTGGATTTTGTTTAGTAAAATTACGGTCTATTTTGGCAGAAAGAAAAATTTTTATTCTTCGAGAAATTAAATCCAAACATTTATTAATTGTTTCTCTCAGTATCGGATCTTTGACGATCGCTTTGGGTACTGTAGTTTTCCACAAATCAGAAGGATGGTCGATATTTAATTCCTTGTACTATATTGTTATTACTTTTTCGACCATAGGGTTCGGGGATCTGGTGCCTTTGCAGACGGGGGGCAGACTCCAGAAGGACCCGGGATACGTCTTCTTCACCATATGCTTCATTCTCTGCGGATTAGCCATTTTTTCGGCTTGCATAAATCTCCTGATTCTGGAGTTCATGGCCAGCAACGCCGACATCGTGACGGCCAGAACCCGACTTCGAAGATTACTGTCTTTAAGAAGGAGTAATTCTTTCAAAACTAGATTGAAAGAAAAAGAACAAAAAAAAATTCAAAATTTAAAAATTCAGAATTTAAAAAATCAACAAACAGAAGGAAACTCAAATTATGCCTCCAGGCTATCGAGACACTACAGATTCAGCAGACATTCGGAATTACTGGAAGGCATTGCTGCGGATCTGAAGGCCAGAAAGTAAGTTCGAAAATTTTCCTATACTGTAAGCAAAAAGTTACCTGATAATTGTTTTTTTGTAATTTTTTATTTTTAGACTAGTGGTTTTGGTAGTTGGATCAACATGGAAATTGGGTGACTAGAAAAATTAATTTTAAAAAATTTCTAATTTAGTACGATTAAAAAGGAGTGAATATTACGAAAGAGCACTTGTTTGACAATTTAGTTTTTATTTTTTTGAATCATTTTCGGTTTTTAGGTTAATTTAATATGATGATAAAAAAAATTAAAATAATTTATTTTTAAAAATTTCAAAGTTAGTACGATTAAAGAGGGGTAAATTGAAAAAAAAAGTCGTTTGATAATTTAGTTTTTATTTTTTTGAATCATTTTCGGTTTTTAGGTTAATTTAATATGATGATAAAAGAATTCAGTTATTTTAAAAAATTTCTAATTTAGTACGATTAAAGAAGGAAAATATTCCGGAGAAGCAACTGCTCCAAAAAATCAAGTACTGTAAGGAAACATTTTTATTAGGGAAGTAATTACTGTAGAAAATTAATTTCATGTAAAATAAAACTTAAGAGATCGATTGCCTCAGGGGGAGCAGTTGTAAACAACTCCTTAAAAAATCAAGTACTGTAAGGAAACATTTTTATTAGGGAAGTAACTACCGTAGGAAATTAATTTCATGTAAAATAAAACTTAAGGGATCGAGTGCCTCAGGGGGAGCAGTTGTAAATAACTCTTTAAAAAAATAAATACTGTAAGGAAACATTTTTATTAGGGAAGTAACTACTGTAGGAAATTAATTTCATGTAAAATAAAACTTAAAGGATCGACTGCCTCAGGGGAGCGATTCTTGTACAACCAAAAAACCAAATATTCCTTGATGAAAATTGCGAAATCTGATTTCGAAATTTGAATTTCTAAAAGAAAAACATATTTAAAATGCACTTTTTGAATAATTTGTTTTTACTAGTTTACGGTAGCGAAGGTGGAAGAGCACTTGAGAAGAATATTTGAAATAGCAGAATACTGTAAAATTTTTTCGTTTTTAAAATTCAATGTTAAAAAATTAAAAAGTTTTATTTTGATAGAAATATTAAAAATAATAAATAAAAAAATAAATTCTGAAATATCTTTAAAAATTTAATTTTCATTATTGAAAATTTGTCATTTTTATTTTTTAAATTTTAAATATTTTTATTTTAATTTTTAAATTCTAAATTTTTATAATTTTAATTTTTTTAAATTTCAAAATTTTTTAAATTTTAATTTTTTTTAAAATTTTTAGAATTTTTATTTTAATTTTTCTAATTTTAATTTTTTTTTTAAATTTTAAAATTTTTCTAATTTTTATTTTTTTTAAATTTTTAAAATTTTTATTTTTTTTTATTTTTTAATTTTTATTTTTTTTAAATTTTAAAATTTTTCAGTGCCTTGAAGAAAGCCCAACAAAAAGACAAGGAATTTTTCACAAATGTTTATGAATTTTACGTCAGAAAAAAACCCGCTTATTTTACAGTTCGTCGATTGCCGTTGATGTACGTCGACCACTTGGTCAACACGTCTCCAACCGATGTTTATTTATGAATAATTTTATTTTTAAATTATAATAAAAATTAAAAATTAATTTTTTACAAAATTTGGAAATTTTTAAAATTATTAAAAAAAAATAACTTTTTTGTAAAATTTTTGAATTTTTTAGAAATTTTTAATTTTTGCAAATTTTGAAATTTTAGATATTTTTAAAATAATTAATGAAATTAATTTTTTTGTAAAATTTTTGGATTTTTTAGAAACTTTTAATTTTTGCAAATTTTGAAATTTTAGAAATTTTTAAAATTTTAAGCATTTCTAACTTTATCAAATTCTAAAAATTCTAATAATATGAAAATATTTAAAAAATATTTTTTAAATTAAAACAATTCCGAAAAAAATGTGATTCATTTTTGTTTAATTTCGATCGATGAATTTGAACGTGTTTTTTTGGATCAAAATTCTCTATTTTTATTCAGTGATAACTGGGGTTGTCGGATTAGTTTATGTTTGGCTTATCGGGATCTCCCAGGAGATCTTTGCCGCTGGTGTTTACTTGGTATTTTCGGGGATCATGTTCGTCATGAGTTTCAAATCCAGTACTGAGGTCTACACAGCGATGATGATTGTCAATGTAAGTTCCATTTTTGTGATAATTCTTGTTTCTAGTCGATTTGTACCACAGTTGATTAGTTAAGTCCGATTGTAGTCCTAAAGTCACAAGTTCCGTGAGTTTGTGATACAAGAACGAACTCAACCGTTGGTTCGTCGTTTACGATTTCATCATCTTGTACACAATAAAATAGGTACATGGTATAAATGGGTATATTAAAACAGTTCTGATATATCGAATACATTATATTCAGTATATCTGATATATCCGATATATTAAGTTAATATCAGTGTACTGTATATAATGTATCAATATATTAAAATGATTCTAATGTATCGGATACATTATATTCAGTATATCTGATATATTAAGCTGATATCAATGTACTGTATATAATGTATTGAACATTAAATACAATGTATCTGATACATTAGAACCGTTTTCATATATACTTTTGTGCGTAGATTTTAGTGGTACGGTAGCTGTTTGCTTCGGGTACCCGGGGTTGCATTGTATGATATCTAGTCCTTTCGCGCATCAAGGTCATCAGATATTGAAAGAGTTTCGCAGTAAGAATTGATATAATTCAACTTTCGCTCCGAGACCTAAAAAGTTCGACTTTCGTTTCGAAATTTAACAGTTAATTTTCGTGTTGAGATCTAAAGTCCGACAAAATTTAACTTTCGCTCCGAGACCTAAAAAGTTTGACTTTCGTTTTAAAATTTAACATTTAATTTTCGTGTTAGGATCTAATAAAATTCTGATTTCGCTCTGAGACCCAAAAAAGTAAATTTTTGTGTTGAGATTCGAATATTTTAAAAATTAATTTTAGGGGATTTTAATCATCTTTGGAGTTGCTATTACGATCATCCTCTTCTGTGCTTCCAAATATCCGAACGAACATTACCGAACTGTGATGACTCTCAGCCATCCAGATACTGACAACTTTGCCTTGGGGGTTTTCGTTATTGGATCCATAACTGTCGGTTTTGAACTTTTTGGATTCGTTTTTATCCAATTTGCGATAAGTCACATCGAAGAAGAAAAAAGAAAAAAAATCAAAAATCGATAAATTTAAATTTCGAAATCTTCGTCATCACTGTCATCGTCGAATTCTGAATTGTCTTCTGAACCTGGAGGATCTAGATCGAAATCGTCTACTTTTTTGTCGATCAACATTTCTTCGTCGTCTTCTTCGTTTTCAGAAGAACTGTAATTCGGCAAATTTTTGTCTTCTTCTGCTTGTGCCTCAAGTTCCCGAATGTACCGTTCTCTGTCAAATCTAAAAAGTTTATAAAAAATTAAAATTTATAAATAATTTTAAATATTAAAAAAATTAAAATTAATAAAAAATTAAAATTTATAAAAAATTAAAATTATAAAAAATTTTAAATTTATAAAAGTTTTAAATTAATAAATAATTTTAAGTTTATAAAAAAATTAAAATTAATAAAAAATTAAAATTTATAAAAAATTAAAATTATAAAAAATTTTAAATATTAAAAAAATTAAAATTAATAAAAAATTAAAATTTATAAATAATTTTAAATATTAAAAAAATTAAAATTTATAAAAAACTAAAATTAATAAAAAAAATTAAATTTATAAAAAAGTTTTAAATTTACAAATAATTTGAAATTATAAAAAAATTTAAATTTATAAAAAATTTAAATTAATAAATAATTTTAAATTTATAAAAAAGTTTTAAATTAAAAAATAATAAAAATAATGAAATTTAAAGTTTTTAAAAATTAAAAATTTTAATTTCAAAAAAAAAACTTACTGGAATACAGAAACCGAAAATTCGAAAACTTTGTTGTCCGTCAGCTGGTTTCTGATTTTCCATGAATATTGTTTTCCGTAAAATTCTTCTTCTGTGGCTTCGAACGTAAAATTTCGAAGAACTTTGTTCAGAATAGACACAAAAGGAAGAACATTTTCTTGCTGAAATAATATTATAAAAATTGAAAATAGATATTTTTTGCAAGTTATCTCGACATGAATTTTCAGAAGTAGTTTTTCGAATATTTATAAATTTTTAGGGACTTTTGAAAAGTTCTGAAAGTCGTCAAAGGATTTCTGAAAATTTCAGAATTTTTAAAGTTTAAAATTCTAAAAATTTTAAATTTGAAAATTTTTAAAAACTTTATGATTTTGAAAAATTTCAGAATTTTTCAGGAAATTCTCAAAAGTTTGGAAATCTTCGAATTTTGAATTTTTAGAATTCTAAAAACTTTGATTTCGGAATTTCTCAGAAGATTCTTAAAAGTTTGGAAATCTTCAAATTTGAGAAATTTTTATAAAACTTTAAAAACTTTATGACTCTGGAAAATTTCAGAATTTTTCATCAAATTTTAAAAACTTTAATAAAATTTTCAAATTCTAAAAATCGTCACAAAATTCAAGACTTTTATGATTCTGGAAAACTCCAGAATCTTCCATAGTATTCCAAGTTCTAAAATCTCCCACGAAATTCCGTTTCAAAAATCACAGAATTCCAATTTTCCGAAATTTGAATATGTCGAAATCACCTAAAAACCGACCTCGGGTCTTCTGCTGTGAAGAGGAAAAAAAATATGTTTTCCTTTCATTTCGACTTTTAATTTTTCTGGAAACTGAATCAATTCGGTGCAAAATTCGTCAAAAACGTTTTGAAGATTTTTGGCCTTCTCCGTCGTGAAGGTCCGGAGAGCGTTTCCTTTGAATTTCGAAGAATATTCGACTTTTAATTCTTCCAAATTTCGAAAAATTTCTTTTTTAAAAACATGAAAATATTCAGGTTTAATTCTTTTTCGATGAAATTCCAAATCTGTCGATTCAAATCTTAATTTTTTTAAATTTCCAAAAAGTTTCTCAGCTACAGTATCCTCTTTCAAACAGAATCCGGGAAAATACGTAATTGTTTGGTTGTATCCAAGTCGGAAATTTTGGAACTTCGTAGTGGCTACAGTATCCGATTTAAGAATATCGAAAAGTGGAACTTCTCCGACGTCGAGAAACAAAGTTTCAATTTGGAGATCAGGAATCAGATTCTTGATCTCCTGAAGGACCATAAAAGAACAGTGTAATTCATCAAAGGATTTCACGGATTTAATAACAAGAGGAATTAACGGTTTTGCCTGGATAAATCGAAGCAGTTCCAAACCTGCAAAAATAATTGTAAAAATTAAAAATAAACTTTTTTTTAAATTTTCCAGTCAAGACTAAAAATTACAAAACTTAAAATTTATATTCTTTAAAAATTCTATCATGATTATATTTTCAAAAAATCAAAAATAAATTTTTTTTAAATTGTCTAAAAAGGAAATTTTAAAATTTTCCAGTCAAGACTAAAAATTACAAAACTTAAAATTTATATTTTTTAAAAATTTATTCATGATTATATTTTTCAAAAAATCAAAAATAAACTTTTTTTAAATTATTTCAAAAAGAAATTTCAGAACTTGTTAGAAACTAGACTAGTCTACAATTTTGGTTTTGCTTGACGGTTACTTTGTAATGTTTCGAAACTAAATTCTATCTGAATAGATTTAGACACTTCTATATTAAGGCATATGAGGTATAAAACTTTATCCATCCTCCAGACCTAAAGATTATATACGAAAGTGCTTCTAAACATCCAAAAAATCAAAACACCAAAGTACTTCATCGAAAACAGATTGTCGTCGTTGTTCATATAAAAACCACATTTCAAAACCAATTTTCATACAAAAATCCAACTTAAAAATTAACTTTCATATATGAATCCAACTTAAAAATCAATTTTCATATATAAATCCAACTTAAAAATTAATTTTCATATAAAAATCATATTTCAAAACCAATTTTCATATAAAAATTCAATTTAAAAATTAACTTTCATATAAAAACCTCCACTTACCTGGGTTATCCTTCAGCCCTCGGAGCAACTCATCTGGCAAATACTTGATTTTCATCAATTTCAGTTTCTTGATGGATTTTCCGACGATGTAGTAAAATTTCCCAAACATCAAAAATTTATGTTTCTTGTCCAACGGAAAAGAAACATTATCCGGAAAGAGGATTCTCCCAGGCCTAATAGATCCATTTTTGAGTAATTTTGTTTCTGTATCAACTTCCTGGGCTTTGGAAGTAAAAGAAGAAAAAACAAAAATCGGTTCTCTTCCTGACAATACATATTTCGAAATTGAACAACATTGTTCTTCTGGAGAATCGAAATTAACAGATAACAGCTGTTGGTACAGATCAATAAAAAGATCTGGATTCAATTTGTTCATAATAAAAAATAAAAAGTAAAAAGTAAAAAGTAAAATAGAAAAAACAGGAAATTTCGAAAAAACAAAAAATTCGAAACGAATAAGCGCGCAATTTTCATTCGGCGCCTTTTGCCAAATTTTTGGAACACTGGAATTTGATGTTCGAAAATTTCTGATCCGATTTTTCCCATTCAAAATCCAACTAAATCCCGGAATGTTTTATACCATTCGATTCAGGATTTCAAAATCTACGAAACTCTGGGTAGATTACAATCAAACCTCCGGATGTTAAAATTAAAATTCGAAATTTTATAAAAATTTTTGAAACATTTATTTTTTTGACGGAAGCTTCTAGAATTTTCTGAAGTTCAGTGGAAACTTCTAGGATGTTACAGTATTCAATAAAAGTTTCTAAATGCTTCTGAAAATTAAATTTCAAAAATCTCAAATAGTTTTTGAAATTTCCATGGAAGCTTCTGAAACCTCCCAGAATTTCACAAAAATCCCTAAACCCTTCTAGATTCTCTCATCATCCAGTAAAAAACTCTCAGCATTAGAATCTTGAACTTCGGATTTTCTTTAAAAAATCCTTGCTAAGATTCACAAAACAGTAGACATAAAAATAAGATTTGCAGTCTGCTTGCAACATTCAGACATATTAGTCAAAATTAAAATAAAAATTGCAGTCTGCTTGCAACATTCAGATATATTAGTAAAAATTAAAATTAAAATAAGATTTGCAGTCTGCTCGCAACATTCAGACAGATTTATCAAAATTAATGTTCACATTTAGGAAGATTTCGAAATTAAAGTGGAATTTACAAACTTGCTCACAACATTCAGACGGATCGATTTACCTAATTGTGTCGCGAAAATTTAATTTTAACTTTGATGTCGACCGGTTTACAGATTTCGACATCTGAAAATCCGTCGAAATCATTCTTAAAGCTTAAATTTTCACAATAATGTAATTATTCCCAGATTACTGTAATGGATATTAATTGTTACAATTTGTATTTTGAAACAATTTTGGTTTTCGAATCGAAGCGAAAAAAGATTTGAGTGCGAAAATGAGCTTCCACTTCTCGCTCCCCTTTCGCAGGTCAGTCAAGACTGTTGTCAAAAAAGGAAAAACCGATCCTTGTTTTATTCTGAATTCAAAATTGTCAATGTTCTTTGTTTTTAAAAAGAATTTTTTTCTTTATTGAATTTCGGTTTTGACAGTAAAGCTATCCAAAACGACCTTGGATCGGAATACCATTTTTATTTTTACTTTTTTTATCGAAGTCCGATTGTTTGTAATTGGTTCCAAAGGACCGACGTTGCTCAAAGAAAACGAACAGTGATCGATTATGAGGATTTTGATTGTTGTTCTTGGTATTTATTTAAACTGTCCGTGTAGTCAAAAGACAGCTCTAATCAATTGAATAGTGTCTGTTTTTTGTTTAAATTTGAATTTTCCAGTCACTATCCAAAAAACAACTTTAATAAAAACATGGATAGTGACTGATTTTATTGCAACCACCAAAGTCACTATCCAAAAACAGCTCCAATAAAAAATGGATAATGGCTGAATTTTGGGCACTATCTTCATCTTTTACAAAAGCTCTCAAAGTCACTATCCAAAAGAACAGCTCCAGTAAAAAATGGATAGTGTCTGTTCAAAAACAGCTCCAGTAAAAAATGGATAGTGACTGAATTCCAAACGTTTTTGATGAATAAAAAAACTGACACTAAATAATGATAGTGACTCATCAAAATTCGTTTTTTTTCATCATGGCAGTTTTATCTTTTTCACATGACTAATTTTGCATTTTGTAAATTTAGTCCGAATACTTGCCAGATTTTCCTTTTTCGACGAACATTTGCCTCCGAACAAAGGAACAAAACCAGTAATTACAAGCTGTTCAAAAGGCAAAATTGTCCTTGAATCAGATCTCCTGCTGAGGATTTTTGGATTTTATAAATTCAGAAATTAAAAATTTTAGTTTTGTTCGATTTTGAATAGTAAACGAAAAGCGAAAAATAAACCGCGGTTTTCGAAAGCCAACGAGAAGAAAATTCGACGCTTTCCCGATCGCGACAAATTGACCGCGAAATTTCATCTGCTGCTTTCTGTTTCACTTTCTACAAAACAGAATTATATTTTTCAGAGTACTTCATATAAAAATGACAATATTATGAAGGAAAATATGCGTAATTTTTGTTATTGTTGGTCGAAAAAAGCGATTAAGTAAGTTTTGAAATTTTTTATTTAAATTTTTCGATTCATATATGAATTTTAACATTGTTGTGTGATTTCAGGTCTCCAATATCTCCGCAAGACGAAGATGATGCTTATGGAACAATTGACAACACTGCTGAAAAGAAACCGACGGTATCATTCAGGACCAGAACGAAACCAGAAGTTTCCAGCGATAGACGGTCCACACCGGTCACTGCCAATGGAAATGTACATGTAAGTTTACCGAAAACTGACAAACAGTGAATTTCGTGCAAAGTTGATATATGGAAATTAACTTTTATTTCGAAATTGCTGGAAATTAATTTTTTTGCAACGTTGATATATGGAAATTAGTTTTTATCCACAATCGATGAGATTTTAAATATCATGCAAGACTGATATATGGAAATTAACTTTTATTTGGAAATTGCTGGAAATTAATTTTTCTCCAAAATTGATATATTAAAACTAACTTTTATTTGAAAATGATATATGAAATTTTAATTTTTATTTGAAAACGATGAAAATTGATCTTTATTTAAGATTGATATGTTAAATTTTAATCCCTATCCTAGATTTGTGTATGAAATTTCAATTTTTATGTAAAATTAAAGTGGAATTCAATTTTTCTAGAATTTATATGAAATCCCGATTTTCAGAACACTTCACCTTCTCGTCGATCGATATCGTTTGGATTTAACTTTCGGAAAAGTAAAACGAAACAAACCGCACCTAACAGGGAGCTGCCTAAGTTGCCAAAGAAGCCATTCAACAGAAACAACATCCCATCCATAGACGATCCGACGAACCCTACCTATGAGTCCATAGATGTCGAGAACGATTCCATTTCTGATCCTCTCTATTCCAAAGTCGATGAAAACCCATCAAGTCAGAGGTACGACTATCCTATGTTCAGAAATAAGCAGGGCAAAAAGAGAAATCAAGATGAACCTTTGTACACTTCTGCGAGCCAGATATATTCCGGAGGAAGTGAGGATCCGTACAGGTGGGATTTTTTTTAAAAATAAACGCAGTAGGAAAAATATAAGAGCGGAAGAAATATAAAATAGAAAAAAATATAAGATGAAAAAAATATTAAACCAATTATGGTATCCGAAAATTTTGAATATTGTTGTTATCTCTATGGACTAGATGCCTAAGTCCAATCCCAAAAGCCGATTTCCACACATAATTAGTGATTTATTTCATATCTTATATTTTTCCGTCGTATTTATTTCGCTCTTATATTTTTTTAGTTCACGAAAATAAGACATACAGTACAGTCTGTGTTTTGGAAATTACTGGTTGTAGTTCGTTCTATAATCTACGACTATTGTAATTTTTAAAATGGAAACTTCAAAGATGTCTTAGTTCAGTTTTTAGATCCTACTTTGAACATCCGAAAAATCTACAGTATTTTTATATTACTGCATAAGGAATTAAATTACAACCAACAGTTCAAAAATTGTATATTGTACTGTAGTTTTTGTATTTTTAAAGCAGAGTAATAGTATGTTTTAAGCGGAGTCCTGACTTGTGCTTAATATTCAGATTTTTAAATTTAGTACTGTATAGTCAATAATTTCGAAATTATTGTAGTTTGCTCCAGATGTTGTTATTTCTGAAGTAGAAATTTTAGAAATATTATATTCAATTTCTAGACTATATTCTGAAAACCCAAATTGTTTACAGTACTTTTTATTACTGTATAGGATTAATGTACAGTGGTTATGAAATTATGAAAAATACCATATTAGGAAGTTTTTACATATGAATGTTAATTTTCAGTTCGATAGTGAGTGACGCTCCAGGTCCGAGCACTTCCAGAAGAACTAGACAATATGAAGATAGAAACAGTATCTATGATCCTGGTTATGCTAGAGTTAAAGATCCGACTCATTCGATTCCTCGGGAAACCCCCGTGGATATTGATCAACTTTATGCGAAAATTAATCGTCCATCTATGAGAAGAATGAGAACAATTCAAACAGAAAATTCATCGACAGAACCAGGTCCTAGTTCTGTGAGACGACCTGCTACTGTATCATTTGCTCAAGATCAAAATAACGAATCCGGAAGTGGTAGTATCATAAGTGGATCAAGTGCAAATCCTTCTTATAGGTATTTGACCGTTAGAGAAACAGTGGATGTTGTTAGAGAACGTCTAAGACAACGACAAAATCAAGCAACAGATCAAACGGATGAATCAGGAAATGGAAGAATAAGAGAACATTATTATTCGACAATTGCAAACGAATATGAATCTGTGGGAGGTGGTAGTTTGAATGACAGTATATATGGAGCAGCAATACCTGTGGTTAATGCAGCAGATAGAACTGTATCGCCTTTGGCATTGAATATGTCTAGATTATCTGGTGTTTTTGAAAGTACTCCTCCTCGACCCCCAACATCACCAATACCTAACAGATTGTCGAACCCTAGAGTTCAAGTTATATCTCCAACAAGATTAATGTCGACATCATTAACAAATCCTAGAATTATATCTTCTACAGAAGATAAAAGTACATCTAATCCTAATTTGTCTAAAGTAATCAATGGTTCAACAACTCCTCTAGCATCGTCAATGCCACCTGTTCCGTCTTTTTTGAACTCATGGAGATCAGAAACAGCAGCATCTGCTTTGAACGATAGAAATCCATTTCCACGAGGTCAACCAAGGATTATTCCTCCTATTTCCGGTACTAGTTTTTCAAGTTCTCATGTAAGAGATACTGTAATGGAATCTAAGAGAAGTATAGGAATACGTACTCCTGTAAGTTTTTAATTTTTAAATTTATTTCACTATTTTGAATGTTTTAAAATTTAGAAGTAATTGGAATACTGTACTCAAGGTTATAGATTCTGAATCTGAAGTCGAAATTAGAAGTAGATTTCAGAATCCAGATTCGGAATTTATGAATTTGATTATTGTTTTAGATATTTTTTGAGTTTACAAGTATTTAAAATACAATAATTAAGGTTATAGAATCCAAAGTCGAAATTGAATTTGAATTTCAGAATCCAGATTGAAGATGAGTCTAATTACCGTATTCCAAGTACTTTTTAAATTTTAAAAATATTCAAATTTTGTACTAAAATTCCATAGAAAAAATTTCATAATTTTTAATTCAAAACCTTTTCAGACAAAAGGTTTGGTTGATTCTGAAACTCAAACAAATCCATCATCAAAAATCCCCCTTTCAACAAATAGATTAAATCGTCAAAGATCCCAAAGTCCTGTTGTTGATTCATCAACTCAAACAAATGGAATTTCATTAGATCAAGAACAAAAAAGAAGTAAAATGAATCTTTCAATGAGATCCCAATCTCCAAATCCATTACCTACTGGTAGAGATTACATAAGTCCTGTCGATCTCAGTAATCAACGATCATGGCCCCTTGAAAACAACAATGAACAAAAGCCATCGGGTTCAAATGAGATTCCCAAATGAGCTTTTTTTATTTAAAAAAAATAAAAAACAATATTACCTATTTTTTTCCCAACATATCTTGACGTTGGTTTAAAGTTTGTAAAAGTTTTCTAGAAAATCTATGATGACCTGTAGCTCCATCTCTTCCTAGATATTGAACGTGAATATGTTGGCCTTCTGAAAATCCCAAAGCTGAAGCATGTACAACTTTTCTAGAATCAAGATTATGATTTGCGATGAAAATTGGTTTTGTTCCTTGTTTAACTTTAACAAATATTCCATTTTCTCTGATTTCCACAATTTCAACTTTGTATATTGTACCAAAGTTAAGTTCCAAAGTTGCATTTTCCTCTGCCATCCTGAAAAAGTTAAAAATAAAAAATAAACTTTTAATTTTAAACAAATTAATTTTTATTTTTTTAAAAATTAAAATTTAAGATTAATTTTTAAATTCAAAAGATTAATTTCTGTTTAAAAAAAATTCTTTAAAATAAAATTCTAAAACTTACTCTTCGATCATTTTTTTAGCTTTTTCTAATTTCTCCTTATTTGGAGCAAATAACGAAACACTAACATCATCTTCAACAAGAATTTTAGTACCTGTTTCTGCTTCGATCAACTTGGCATTATAAGCTCCTCCTCTAAAAATAGCTGATCTTTTATAAGATGGCAATGGAATTGTATCCATTATTGGAACAGTTGATTTAAATTCTGATCTTGGTTCAGATATAGCTTTGTTCATTTTTTCAAGAACATGATTTAAACCATTTCTTCCTGCTTTTAAGGCATCTGATAACTGATTTTTCGTCAAACCATTATTCTTCAAATCCAATTGCATTGCTGTAAATCCTTTTTTAGTTCCTGCCATTTTAAAATCCATTTCTCCTGCATAATCTTCTATTCCAAGAATATCCGTTAAAATTTTATAATTCTCTTTATTTTCCTTGTTTTCAATTAATCCAATCGCAACTCCAGCCACAGGAGATTTCAGAGGGATTCCTGCATCATACATTGCCAAAGACCCAACACATGCTGAAGCCATTGACGTAGATCCATTAGATTCCAGTACTTGACAAGCCAATCTAATACAGTATGGAAAATTTTCCGGTACAACATGCTTTAGGGCCTTTTCTGCCAACACTCCATGACCAAGTTCTCTTCTGTTAAATGGTCGATTACTTGAGAATTCATTTGTAGCAAATCCGGGAAATTCATAATGAAGCATGAACATTTTTTTCTGTTGAGATCCAAGAAGTTGAGCTATAGAATCAGGATGAAAAGCAGCTGTTGGACTGTCGAAAGTCACAGTTCCCATAACTTGAGATTGACCTCGTTGGAAAATAGCAGAGCCATGGAGTTTCTTGTAGACATCAACATTGATAGAAATCGGTCGAAATTCATCCATTTTTCTTCCGTCACATCTTTGATCCAGTTCTATTGCCAATCTTCTGATAGTTTGCTTAACGTGATCGGAAAAGGCTTGTTCGACAAGGGTAATTGGTGTTGCTGGATTGTCTCCGAAAGCTGTTACAACAGTTTTCTTCAATTCATTGATGGCTGTGTCTCTAGAAATCTTGTCGTGGGTCGGATCCATGAGGATACAAAGCAGTTGATCATCGGATAAGGCTTTGATTTGATTGTAAATCGTTGATCTGACTTCAAGATTGGAAATTTCAAACTAAAAAATAATACAAATTAGAAATAAGGTTTATTGTGAAATTCTATCGATAGATTTTCAAACTTTTAGAAATTAGATCAGCCTACAGTTTTGATTTTATGTAAGTGGTTTCGTAATCAGTATTTTGGGACTATATCCAGAGTACATTTAGGAATCTTTACATTGGTTATATGGAGTACACAACTTTTGGGGCGCTTTCGGAGGGTAGTAATTGCATATGAAAGTATTTCTAAATGCTCACAAAAGTTATAAACACCGAAATTACACTAATTGAAAATGAGTTGTTGTGTTTGTAAAATAAATATTTAAAAACTCAAAACTAACCTCAGCTTTGGGTTTTCCTGCTTGTTCCTTCAAAGATTCAATAGAGGACAGCAGATTATCAATAGCATCGAAGGCTTTGGAAACGGATTCTTGGAACACTTCTGTTTGAATTTCTTTTCCGTCCATTTCAATCATAAGTATTCTGTTTTCAGTGGTTCCAGAAACTAATAGATTCATAGAGGAGTATTTAATTTGATCTATGTGAGGATTTACGATAATCTGGAAGAGAATTGATATATGAGGATTTTTCAAAGATGAACTTACCTCTCCGTTGAGAATCCCCACTCTAACTGCTGCTACATTATTTTTCATCGGAATTTGTGAACAAGCCAGTGCTGCAGAAGCCGCATTCAATCCCAGGACGACTCCATCGCCGGTTTCGTCGATCGAAAGAGGTTTACAGATTACCTAAAAAATTAAAACGTTTCATATATGAAAACCCAACCAAACCTGAGTATCAAACACAAATCCATCTGGAAACAATGGTCTAATAGATCTATCTATAATTCTAGAAGCAATAATATCGGCATCACTTTGCTGCAGTTCTCTTCTGAGATAATTGGTGGGGATTCTGCCGACGGCAGCAGCGCTTTGTTTAAAGTCCACATTTAGGGGTAATCCATCTGAATTCCCTGTTGTTGGTTTCATCTTACTGACAACAGTGGCAAGAACAGCATTATCACCAGATTCAGCAACAACGGCTCCATCAGCGAATCTGGCGACATGACCGGTTCTGAGGGTAATGGACTGGGATCCCACTGAAGCTGTCACGGAAGATTCTGATCTTAATTGAAGTCTAGACACAGATTTGGCTGTTCTAAAGGTTCGTGGATGTCGAAACCACATTTAAAAAGAAAACAGGGCGAAATAAATAGTAAAAAAGGAATATAGGGGATCTTCAGTGAAAACAAAAAACTTTGAAAAATCGGGCTCGGTTGTTCACATTCCGCCAAAAATTCGCGGGAGTCAAAAAAAAAATAAAAAATAAAAATTTCGAAATCTTAAAAATTACTTTTTGTAATGCATCTTTTTCATAATGTATGTAAATTTAGAACATTTTAAAGATTTTTTAATTTGCAAAAATCAATAACAATATAAGAACTTTTAAGAAAAAGTTGTTTTTTCGTTGTGCAATTGTTTTAAAAAATTTTGAAAGTAGTCTATACTTATTTAATGACTTAATATGATCTTCTTTATGGTGTTCATTCTAATGGAAAATTTATATCCAATGTTCTTACACAAAAGAAAGCGTGACTTTTGATCCAGTAACAATTCCGAACTGTAAAAAAATGGGATACAATCGTGATATTTTTCATGAATATTCGACATTTTTGATGAAAATTGCGATCTAATAGTGAGGATTTGAATTTGTTATTGAGTTAAAAGTTACGCTTTTTTGTATGCAGTTATCTAAATCATATTAACACTGTAATTGAAGTGATATTTGAAGGCGTTCATGACATCGCGTCATTGTTAAAATATAAGTCGGTTCCGATATCATTAACGTAAGAATTGTTTGTATGTGACGTATTGTAAAAAAGCGGACGTCACGTTGTTACTGTTTGATTTGCATTCTAACTTTTGTGTATAAAGCGTGTTATTGCCCGTGATTTCTGTATTTCGTGGTTCCTATTCTTCCGTACTTTTGAGGATCAACCCAGGAACTACAACAATAGAATGTTCAGAACTCTTTACTCATGCAGCAAAGTCATAGGTTCCTACTGTACTAGCACTTTTCAACTATGTTGTGTTGTTTTACAAAGGTACAAATAGAAAGGAGGAAAAGTGGATTTCACGTTGGATTGATGACTATCCAGACTAAGATAAGATATCCTACAGACGAATCTTTTCGGTTGAACCTTTTGAGATGTTGAATCACCTATGAAATAGAATATTTTTCAGTGTTTTAACCCTGGTAAACTGGTAACCATCTTAGAGGAGATCTCTAGTTATAATGTTAAATAAGTCTTCTATAAGAATGAGATTAGAAAAGTATCCCGATCAATCAAAAAGTTAGATATCACACCCGCGAAACAGCGAGGGTATCTTCACTATCATAAGTTAAAACATTATTATTCCGTAATATAAGATTTCTCCTTTTTTGGGAAAAAAACGAAGATATTTTTCTTCTAATACTATCTGATAGTTTCTGCTTTTTGTTGAGCTAGAAGTAAAAGGAATATGAAATGCTTCAGAATAAAAAAATTGGATCTAAATCATAAGGAAATCTTCACTGAAAATTTGTTTAACAAAATATTTTTTTGCGCAAACCATGTCGGAAGTAACCACATTCGTTAGAATTATTAATATTACACTTTTTTCACCAAAAAATATAAATTAAACGGTAGAAGTATATTCATTGAAAACATATTTTCAACCTTATCATTTTCCAGTGATGGTTCACGTTGGCCTTTTCAGACTTCAATCTTTCTTGGATGCAATAAAACGTCATCTAAGGTTCTTTCTTCAATTGTGTTCTATGAGCACATAGACATCGCCAGATAGCATTTCAAACTGTCTTTGAGGGCACATCAGCATCATGGGGGATATTCGATTTGTAAGGTGTTACTTTAGAATTGGCAGTCTTTTTAATCATTAACTGTTGTGTCAGTTTGAGTAGTTTGCGTAATAATGAGAATAGTATATATTGGCCATTTTTAGTGCGCCCACCCTCCTTCTCCAGGGAGTCAGAGGTGTTTTGCGGTTAAATAATATATATTTAACGAGAAAATATTATTATCTTCGCTATTTATTATCTATTTCTGATTATATAAAATCCGGCACACCCGATCCCCCACCAGTCTGCTCCATTACTTATTTCATAATTCAAAAATTTCTCTTGATAGTTGGTAGTAAGTAGAATATGAAGCTGTAGACACATCTTCATAGGATATAACACACCATACAAAGCAAGATTGTGCTTATGTATTGGCTTGTTACAGTTTATTTCATAAACAATCAAGATAAAAGAAGAATACTGCCTTCCTTCGAAGCTGTTGATCAAGCATGTCGGATCATCAGGTACTGAGTAATCTATGCAGATCTGTATGTGCTAATTAGTTAGGTTGAAATATGTTCTCCATGTTTGCAGTCAAATGGGAGGTGTGGCATGAATGATCACTATCAGAGACTATAAATTGACTGAATGTGAATAAAAATTTTATTTTGTCCTTAATTTTCGCTACCTTCTTTGATATCAGACTATCGTATCGTATAATTGTCTTAATTTATTTGAGTATTCTCACTTGACCCCAGAATAACTTACTAGTCCATGAAATACTACAACCGTAACCCATATATTGTAGTAGATGAATACATTTTCTGTCTAAAATCAAAAATTTTCAAACTATTCATTTTTTGTCTCTAGCTCAGTAAGTCTCATTAGCATTTGAAGAAAATCTGCAAACTAAATACCCAAATTCGTGTACTTGTCTTTATTAGCAAAAAGATATATAATGCCGTTATGTAATATTACTTTTACCATCATTTTATAGATACTGCACAAATCTGGTCCTCTCAATATGTTGAAGATACTTGTGTTTCTCCTGTGCGCAACCTTGGTATCAACCTCTGATACCTGTAGAAAGAGTGTGCCACTATCCCCAACAGGCACATGTGGTCTGAAACAGACGATGTACAACGAAGGAGGATGTTTGTGCTGCTACTATGATACGAATAACATACCTACTATCGGTGCTGGTTTTAACTTGCAACGCGGGGATGCTAGACAGGTAATGGCAAGATACAATCTGAATCTCGAGGATGTTTTGAACGATTGCACTCATAAAACGACTGACTACTGCCTGACCGCTGCAAATGCTGAGGATCTTTTCAACACCATAATATATCCAGAATTTGAAAATTGTGTTGATAATTACGTCCCCAATTTACCAAAAGTAAAACGCGCGGCCCTAATCGATGTGGCATTTGCTGGTTGTGCTACATTAAATATGTTTGTGAACATGCAAGGAGCATTGAAACAACAAGATTGGAACACAGTAGCTGCAGAATTAAGAAACTCCCCTTGGTGTAAGCAAGTTGGTCCAACTCGATGTGCTTCGAATTACAATTGTATTGCCGACAACAATGGTATGTCTGGAAATAATCCACTGTGTACACTATTTTTAAAATCATTTTAGATTCCATGAGTCCGGTTCCAACTTCAACTCCAAGCTTTACTGTATCTCCGAGCTCAAGCCCAACTTCAACTTGCAAAGGCCAAACTTGTGGTAATTTTACAAACAGTTGTTCATCAAATCGTGCCTGCAGTTGTTTCCAAACATCGAATGGAACTGGTTTTTGTGGTATCGGAGATACTTGTAATACTCTCTCCGACTGCAGTTTGTGTTCGCCATTGACTTCGGTGTGTCTTGTCAATACATGTTGTCCTGGTCCGATATGTGTTCCATTATCAGATAACCAACCATGTACTAATCCCCCAACCTACCGTATATCAAAATCGGATGAACCACTAAGCTTGAGACGTTCACTTTGTAGAACGGACCAGGATTGTGAATCGGGCAAAGTCTGCACACTCCACATGGTTGGAAGCTTTTGTGTTTGAGGGTCATCATCGGTTAATCTGAGAGAAAGATACCTGCATTTCATTGCGAAGTCAATAACTATTTTTTAAAGTAAAAATACAAAGTAATGTGAAGTTTAAATTAAAATATGTCTGATATAATAAATATTCATTTAAATAACTTTGGGAAAATTAACATTATATGAAAATTTATGAAAAAAATAAGTTTATTCCAGTTCTTCCCATATTTACAAATAAATTCCTTTGAAATTTCACGATTTTAAAATGGATATTTGATACTTTACCAGATATATCTCAAAAACAACTGAAAGCAAAATTGTTTATTTCCTAACAGAAAAATCCATTGTATTTCTTAATTACCATTGTCCCTTTTTGTGTCTCAACGATTAACCAAGAAGGCAAATTTATGAGAGTGTAGAATCAGCATGGCTAACAGCTATGGAAAATGTGATTACGACCAATCCTTGTTTTTTCTCTGAGATATGACTTATTTGCAGTTAATTATTGTGGGGGCTGTATTCTTTGCTCTGTCTCAGTGGTCGAAATCTGGTTGATCATACGATATTTACTGATAAAGCATTGCAGAGGATTCGAAGAGGAAGTGCTTTTTTCTTTTTATTAGGAATGGCATAAGACAAACCTTAAAATCTTCTAAAAGTTTTTAGGCGTTTTCGTGGGCGTTTTATAGCACTTTTGGCTATATTTTATCATATTTTAAAGGCGTGCCTTATTTATGTTTGATGATAATCCATTTATTGAGATATCTTATTTCTTTGAAACGAAATAATCAATATTTTACTCGACTTAATTGTGCTTGATAATAATCTGTTCATCAAAGGATATTAGTTCATTAAAACGAGATAATTCCTTTTTAGCTTATAACTCAATAATGTTTTTAGTGAGGAACATTATTTGATTGAAACAAGGGAAGAATTCCCTAACAACTGCAAGAAATTATTTTACATATCTTACTTCAAAGGAAGATAATTATAAAAAAATTCTTAATTATAAATGACGGTTTTCATTTTACAACTAACATTCAATGATTCAACTTTTGAATATTCATTTACACCAGAGTTCTTGCGTAAAAAGTATGAAATAAAGGTTATACAATTTGTAAGGGATTCTGGTGTCTTCCCTTAATTAACAATGGTTAACTGGTCACTTTATTCCAGTAGTCAACAGTACAAATCAACAATAACTCCTTGCCACGTCGTCCGGTCCCGTAGCGTCGCTTCTACTTTTCTCCGCCGCTTCTTTGGCGCGCAAATTGAGTTTCTGCATCTCCAGGGTTTTCGTGTTAGGAGTCTTCTCGCTTTCCGCGACACAATTGGATGGTTATTTAGAAATTAGAATTAAAGTAAATATAAATCATACAAATAATAAATTCTTCTACTCAATTAACAAAAAGAATCAAAATAATAACAGTAATAATATTAACGAAGATTGTGTTGTAGAAATCCCTAAAGATAAGTATGATTTGGATAAATTCATAATGAAAATAAAAGGATTAATATCAAAAAAAAAATAAAAATTTTTCAAAGCTATACTATATGTTGATAATAATATTAATTTTGATATAAAAGCCGGGTATTCAATAGATTTTAATCGTGAAAACTCTTAAAAAAAAGTTTTTGGATTTAGTAGTAAGTTGAAAAGTAATGAATATGTATCTGATAAACGTTATTTTAATACTAATAACATTGGTAATATTTTTATTACATGTAATTTAACTGAAGACCATTATGCTAATAAAGAGATGTCCGATTAAATTTATAGATTTATACTTAATGGTGAAATATTAAGTTGGTTAAGAGGTAATAGCACTTATCGACATCAAATTTTATATTGTTAAAACACATGAGAAAAATAATATTTAATCAGAGTAAGAGCCTTGAGAATCAATGCACTTTTGCCAATGAGAAACAAGTTCGTTAATACTATGGGAGTAGAAATCCGGTTCTCTGGATACGATGAATTCTTTTAGGGCATTTTCTGCATTTGAATTTAAAATTGTTTCCTCACGTAAAAAAATTGTCAAAATGCTTGAAAAAGTGATAATCGGTTGGGGACAAGTCTGGTGAGTAAGGTGGTTGAGGTAGAATCTCATAGCATATATTATGCAATTTCTGTACCGTCATTTGAGAAATGTGTGGCCGCGCATTGTCATGAAGCAAGATAGGACCTTTTCTGTTCATCAATTTAGGTCGTCTTTCGGTCAATTCCTTATGCATTTCCTTGAGTTCTTCACAGTACTTTATGATTTATTTAAACGTTTATTCAGTTGTTTACAACGAAACGGGGCATATACAACTAAAGGAATTTTTCTTGAAATGCTAAATCAAGAAAATTTCTACCAATTCTCTTTCTAAAGTCATCTGTCCATCTTGTCGGTGGTCTTCCTAATAACTTTTTTGTTTTTAGGTTCCATAACGTTAATATTGATGACCATTTGTGTGGATTCTTTAGGAGTTTGACAAGGAATCTTAGTTTTCTCTTTCTATATTCTTCTATTAAGTCCAGAAGTCCACTTTTTTCTCTTATTTTTGATGATGGGATTTTATATATTAATTTTAAGTTGAGCATTCTTCTTTCCATTTTTCTTTGCGCGATTTCTAGCCTTTTTCTATTGAGTTTGTTAAAGTCCATGTTTCACAACCATATAACATGACTGGAATTATACATTTTTCGAAATATTTTTCCTTTAATTTTATATTTACTTTCCTTGAAATCATTAGTTTTTCCACTTTATTGAATACATTCCATCCAGATGCTATTCTTCTCCTAATTTCCTGATTAAGAGATCTTCCTCCTTTTTCTGTTAATGTGATTTGTTGACCTAAGTATATATAATGATCAACTTTTTCTATTTCTGATTCCTTAATTTTTACTACTCTTTCATCTGGTCTATTCGCCATCCATTTTGTTTTCTTTATATTTACTTTTAGTCTAATTTTTCCACATTCAATTTCTACATCATTCAGTAGTATTTGTAGTTCCTCGATATCTTTGCCAATTAAAACTAAATCATCGGCAAATGCTAAATATGGGAGATATATGTTGTTTATCTTTATTCCTCTTCTCCAATCAATTGAATCAATTGCCATTTGTAATGTTAAATTGAATAGTATAGGTGATAATGAGTCACCTTGTCTAACTTCTTTTTGAATTTCAATTGATTTTGTTATATTTCCTATTTCACAGTACTTGTCTGCAGCAATTGTTTCTCCAGGTTCCAAAAACTTGTGATGAATGACATCTGCAGCAGACCACCAAACAGTTATCGTAACCTTCTTCTGATGCACCTTTGGTTTCGGGGAGCGTTTTGGAGGTTCATTGTCGTCCAGGCATTGAGAAATTTGTTTGCGATTATAGTACAGTATCCATTTCTCATCACATGTTATAATACGGTCCAGAAAAGAGTCATTCTTATTGTGTAACAGCAGCGCTGAAGAGATCTAGAATCGGCATTTTCGTTTGTCATCTGTTAATTCGTGAGGAACCCATTTATCCAGTTTTTTCTTTTTTTCCAAGTTGATGTAAGTGTTCAATGATGACTGAATGACTTCTTGTAGTTCTTCTGCAAGTTCTCGAACTGTTACACGGGGGTTAACCTCAACCATACTCTTTAGAATGTCGTTCTCAACAATGAGTGGGCGTTCGCTACGTTCTTCGTCCTCGAAGGAAAAATCTCCGTTCTGGAATTTCTCAAACCAGTGGAAGACTATCCGTCTGCTAGCTGATCCTTGTCCGAATGCTTCATTAACTTTTTTCAGAGTTTCAGCAGCACTACTGCCCAATTTGAATTCATAAAGCAAAATCGCCTGAAAATGTTTGTTCGTCCAGAAATTCAAAGGTCAGTAGAACATCAGAATATACAGAGAGTAAGATGCGAAGAAGTAGGAATCCAGAAATGATATAGAAAATTGAAATTATGAAAAAATGTGCGTAGTCAACAACATTTAATGTGTCCATTGACGAATAACATACCCATGCAACAAAATAAAGTGCTATTATTTTCTGACCAATCTAATACTAGAGAAACACTATCAGTGGATATTTCTCCTGGGGGTTTATATAATAGATAGAATTGGATGAAGTGTGTTAAGGGGTTGTGCCTACCCTCCAATGGAAAAAGTTTATATCATATCAAAAACTTCTATTGTTTCGCTATGAACACTTATAAAATCCACAAGACACTGACACAGAACGTCAACTAGCTTCCGCCGCAATAATATCTGAGATTGCGGTAAGAATGCATTCGCTGTTTGATGAAACTACTAGTTTTGGATAGAGTTTTGATTATTCTTGTGTTTGGATTGTTCTCTTTGGGACTTTGTATATCATTTAGAACAAAGAAGTTCAAGAAATGAACTTTCAAGAATCTGGCTTGTACCACAGCAGACGTAGAGAAAACCTCAACAAGATTCATCAAAGAATATCAAAATTATTTTTATTTTAGTTTTCTTAAAACATAATATCA
Source organism: Halicephalobus mephisto (assembly GCA_009193035.1). NCBI lineage: Eukaryota > Metazoa > Nematoda > Chromadorea > Rhabditida > Panagrolaimidae > Halicephalobus > Halicephalobus mephisto. The sequence continues at coordinate 233,643 of SWDT01000028.1, read as the reverse complement.
CAAAGCAACTACAAATAACAATGATGCAGAATGATGTTTGTCATCTCGTTATAAATTCATAGAACTTGAGAATTGTGTTTGTGTGTGCTTGGTATTGTTGAGGAGTTATCAATTGTTTCACAATCTATTAGAATTCTGGATTGTTACATAAGGCTCAACTTCTCCACTGACAACTTGAAGAGCATGAATGGCAGCTCCAGTGGCAGTGATGATATGCATTTCTCCGTCTACAATGACTGTGGCCCCAGGAAACTGACCTTCAATCCATTTTTTAATAAATGGAATTCTACAAGTTCCACCAGCTAAGAAAACAATGTCTACGTCTTTCCATTTGTTAGTTTGTATCTCGAATTCTCCTTCTCGTCTGCACCGTAATGTCTTCTGAGATGGAGATGGATGTCGTTTGAAATTATAATAGCATAAATAACCATCTTCAAAGCGGTCTTTTAGTTTTTTTTCAAATTCAGTTTCTGTGAACTTGAAATGACCATTTAAATGCGAATCGATATCCCACAAATCGATTCTGAAATATAGTTTTCTGATTAGTTTAAAAAACTGTTTACTTACTCAATCTCCGGCATGGTAGAAAGATCTTCTTTTATCATCTTTGCTGTCATCATCGTCCTTAATTTCAAACTATCTCTTGAATGTTCTGGGATTTGTTTTTCAAGTTCTTCAATAATTACATCGTCAATATTCCTTCCAGAATATCTATCATCTCCATCGTTGTACATGTATGACTCCTTTAAACAAGTCGCATACATTCTGCCATTTTGTTGTGAAATTTCGTAAATTCTACAAAGGCAAGTACCGCCTCCGATGTCGAACATGGCGATTTTCATCCCGGGTTTAATTAAGGTAGAATATCTATCACTGGATAGATAATAAAGAAGATCGGCATGAGTTTCTTCGATGATATCGATGACTTCAATATTAGCCAACTTGGCTGATTCAGTAATAGTAGAGATTACAAGACTCGGGATATTGCCTTCCCGGAAATACTTCGGGATCGTAATAACTGCTTTCTTCATAATTTTTTCACGATTGAATCCTTCCTGATAATCACTTGCCGCCTTTATCATCCGATCCAAAAACACTTTGTTGATTTGTGCAAGGGAGAATTGTTTCAAACCACTAGAAGTCATCGCCTCTAAATATGGCTGTTCTCGTTCTTTGACATTGAACTTAAAAGGCCAAATGGATTGCTTGGATTTTCTTTGTCGATGATCCCAACTGCAAAGAAGCTTAGAGTCAAAAACAACATAATCAGGTTTCGTTTTCAGTCTTCTCATTGCTGCCTTACCGAACAAAGGCTTAGCTTCATCAAATGAGACTACAGATTCCATCCAGAGATCTCCAGGAGAAGAGTTGTCAACTGGAATAACATGGACTTGTTTGTTTCTTGAAACAGCTAATACACATCTGGTTGATCCGAGGTCGATTCCCATGATGTCCGTTCTTGGTTCATATTCTTCAACCAGTTTTGGAATGTGGATATAACCCCAATCGTGAATCTTGAAACCTTGATAATGATCTATGTCTTCGTAGGATAAATCGGCTTTAATAAAAACGGAAACATCGGGATCAGAAATCAAGTTCCTTGCAAGGGACAGTGGGGCGGAGGTTGAAGACTTGTCTGCCCATTTAGTAAAGTTGAGACTTTTGAATCCGTAATTGTCAAATTGAGGACCATATGTTGAGGCAACATTCTTTTGAGTGTCTTCAAACACAGCATGAGTTTGGTTAAATTCAAGACCGAACATCCTTGCAGTATAGGAAAAATCGATTTGTTCATCAAATCCATACTGCCTCATGTCCGTCTTCTTCCATGTGAACTTTTTTCCGGCACCATCTATGCATTTATACAAAGAAATCTTCCTATTATTCTCGAATAGAATAATCGAATCTCCAACGGAATATACAACTTTTAAATTTAAAAAATAATCGAAATTCAATTCATCATCTGTAGGAATATAAACCAAATCATCGTATTTTCTAAAATCATCGTTGTTGAATTTCCCCATTTGTTGTGATATTGGATCAGGAGCATTCGTAATCATAATCTTCCCAATATACTTCCCGTATACTGTTGTCAACGCATCTATCATCTGATCGATATTTTTGTTTTTCGGCCAGGAACCAACCAAACTTCTTCCTATAACATCATAACTTTCGATACTATATCCATAAGGAAATCTAACAATACTACAAGCAATAGACATTCTTTAGGTCAAATAAAACTAAATTCTCGTTCAATGTCGCTAAAAAGCCCAGTTATCAACCATGCTTTAATCAATCAACTATAATATTCCGACTTTTCTGTTTCTTGATTGATTTTTTTATCACTTTTTTCTTCCAAAGTTCAAGATCGAGAAAACCATTTATTAGTTACCATTTCTGAGATTAAATCTCATGAAATAAAATTATCAAAATTAAACACAAAATCCTAAATAATTAAATAACCCGAAACATAAATTACCCGAAAAAGAAAGCTCAAAGGAAACAAGATCAATTACAAATTACAATCTCTCACATACTGGTACTCCTCCGATAGAATTTAAAACATGAGCCGTGTCATAACTTTCTTCCAACGCATTTGTATGTTTCAAAATGAACTAAAAAATACTAATAAATAAAATTAAAAATCCAACAACTTACATCCTGATTTCCAAAAAAATCTTTTAATCTCTCCAACATTCCAGTAAAGGATTTCTTCATCATCTCGTGATATTCTTGTTGATCTGCAGCCACTGCTTTTCCATTAACTTCCAAAGCATCTTGAAGTTCTGTCATCAAAATCCTAAAAATAATCAATAATTATATCTAATTCAAAATCATTACAACATACTTAAAAGACATCACAAGCTTATCAATTCCGACTTGACCATATCTTTCTTTTTGATGAGGCAAAGTAAAAGCTTCAGCATAAGCCAAAACCCCTACATTCACTGCTGGACTAACTGCACCTTGAAGGAAACATTGTAATCCCTTAATGTCCAATTTCGCAACTGCTGCTGGATCAACTCCAATAACCGAGCATCTAGGAGGAATTCCAACTGTCGCCAAGAATTGTCTAATTTGAGTCGCTTTTTGAGTCAATTTTTCACAAGCAAGTTCAAGTGGATTCAATATAATTTCATTTTTCATTATTACTTTTTGTCTCCGAGTAGTATTTGGAAAAGGTTCTTGAACTAAAAAAACCAATTTTTAAAATAATAAAAATTCAATTTTAAAAATAATAAAAAAAATCAATTTTTAAAACAATAAAAAACCAACTTTTAAAAATAATTTAAAAAATCAACTTTAAAAAAAAAACTAACCTGTTAAGTAAATTCTTCTTAATGACAATTTAGCCATTTCTGGAGAATCTTTTGGAACAGATTCATCCGTAAAAGTTTCTTCATAATAAAAATTTCTAACATTAGTATGAAGATAATAATTCATTGGATCTCCTGATTGAATTTTTTCTTCATCTTCAATTTCTTCTAACAAATTAATATTTTCATTTTTTAACGATTCTGGAAGTTTCAAACATGGTTCAACATGAGTCATCTGAATATATGCAAAATTTTCTTTTAATCCTTTAGGATCGATTTTATTTTCCGGTAAAGCTTCAACTTTATCATGTCCTAAAGCTCTTTGAACAGACAAAACCATTCTTTCACATGCCTCAGCCAAAGAAGTCAAACCTCTTTCTCTATATATCCATTCCGTTTTATCTTCTTCTCTAAAATAAAACGAACTATGAAGAACAACTCTAAAATACGTTCCTAGATGTCTTTTTCCACTTGCTTTTATTTCAGCTGCTCTACTGCTTGCTTGTTGAAGTTCCATATAAATACTCATCAAAGCTTTGTAATCATTAAGTTTCTCATAAACAGGTATAGCTAATCTGCAAATCGGACCTACTGCTTCATATCTTTCAGCTTGGATAAGAGTCTGAACTGTTGTTTCAACTTTCTCTGTTAAAGAATCCAAAGTAAATCCTGCTTCTTGAGTAATATCCAATAACGGCAAATTAACTTTCTCTTCAACAGCTATTCTATCATTAATAACATCAAGTAAAGACCAATCAACTTTAATCAATCCTCTTACTGCCAATTCTCTCGCAATAATCGTAACTGAATGAGCTTGACAAACTGCTGCTTCTGAGAACCATCCATCAGAAATATATCTATCTGCCAAAGTATCAAACCATGTACATCTCAATCTTGATGATCCACGATAACTATCTGCTAATTGAATATGAAGTTCAGCAAGTCTAATAGGATTATCTTCCGCTTCTTTCAATGCTCCTGTAGCCACAATTGCACCTTTTAATTGTTCTATTAATTCCATTACTGCATTTTCAAATGGTGAAAGTTTCTTTTCTGCTGCTTGAGTTATAATTAAAGATTCCAAAACTCCTAAACCTCTTTCAAAATGAGGACTTTGAGCAAGTGGAATCCTTTGTCCAAGTAATCTTGCTAATGCAACACTTGTTTGAGCTCCTGGTCTTCCGAGCATTTCAATACCTTTTAATTTATTTCCTTGATTTTTAATAATTGATTTCGACATATTCATCGATCTAGATCTAGAAGGAGTAATACTTTCCATAATTGCTTCTTTTGATTTATGTTCTAAAACAACTTCATATCCTTTTCTAAGAATTGCTTGAAGAAGAGCCGCACTTGCTTGTTGAATTTTCTGATATCTTGAATTCAATTGAAGAAGCATTGCTTCAATAATCAAGGACAACGGTTCCATAGGTCCATTGTAGAAAAATCTAGAAGCAAAATGACTTACAAAAATCGACAAAGCAGCAAGAGAATTCAATCTAACAGCTTCCGGCCAAGATTCATCCAAAAGACGAATATACAGTAACAAAAGTCTATTAAATGCCGTATCCGTCGACTTATTAGATAAATTATTACATCTAATCGCAACTTCAGAAGACACAGCTTGAGCTATTTCCAATACCGTAATCCCAACTTCTTGAGTAAGATTACATTCTTTGAAAAATGCCATTGGAGTAGCATTTTCTAAATCATCATTATTCAAATCCATCGTTAACGTAGCACTTGATGGAGGTTCTGTCGACATTGTTGCTGTAGAAGATGCTTGACTATCTATCGTTCCTCGTGGATTACTAATCTCCGCTGCATTTCTTGTTTTATCATTCCCAAATTGAAAATTAACAGTTGCATTCGCTTTCGCCAACAGATGTCTTCTAAAATCAAATTATTAAAAAAATCATAAATCAATATTTTTACAAAATGGCCTCAAAACAGTAATTTAGAAGTTTTTAAAAACCACAGTAGTTTAAAATTTTTGTTTTTCATAATGCTTATTTCGTAATCTTGTACAATTTTAAAATAAAAATTTAAAAATAAACTTTTATATCAAAATTTTCCCGATACAAATTTCCAAAAACTCAGAAATTACATTAATCTACATGACTATTTTGACTATAAATAATAGTAATTTTATAATTAATTTTCCAGAACTATAATCTAAATAAATTCAAAATTTCCCAAATTCCAGTTTCACAAAGCACAAAAATTCTATTCACTTTTAAAAATTAATAATTCAAAAATTATCAACAAAAATTCAAAACTAATAATTTTTTTTAAAACATTACTAAAATCAATAGTTATAATTTTAAAAAAACCAACCTTTTAGCAAGTTGTTTTAATAAATAACTTCTTCCTGGATAACTAAACATTTGCAAAGCTAATTCCAAAAGATGCAAAAAATCCACTAATCCATTTGAATTATTATTTTGTTCTTGAATAATCCATATATTCGACAATGTTTTTTTTGGAATTCTAGCTAAAATATACAAAACTGATATAAGAATATCTCTTGCTTCAACTTTTGTTAATTTTTCAACTAATGGCATTATTGTAAATTTTTGTCCATCTAATCCTGTTTCAATTGTCATTTTTCTTGTACCACAATTATTATATGCAATTTGTCTAGCTTTCATCGAACTTGCATCATACGTAGCTAATGCATTCCATGTAGTTCCAATCGCCATTGTTGCTCCAACTTCAGGAGTTTCCATTGCTGCTTTCGCCGTTGCATCCAATTCTTTTATATTTTCAATTGAAAATTGTAATAATGGCATATACAGTAATGCAATCCTTCCTTGTGCTATTTTATCAGTATATCTATTATCTGCCGAATGTTTAGCTAATATATTTCTTACTAAAGAAATAATCAATGGTCTATAATCTCTCGGTTCTCTCAACGAAGCCATCAATTCTTGAATAACAAGACCTGTTAAAAAGTGAATTTTACAGTAATTCCAACTTAACCAAAAATGATCTGAATAATTATCAAATCTTTCTCCGACTTCTTGATCAGGTCCAGGAGATCCAGAATTAGAATGAGTTGAAAACAAAGCAAAAAATCTCGAAATAAAACCAGAATTATTTTGAATTTCATTATATACTCCCGAAGGACCACCTCTGAGGATATTATTGTGTTTATCCGTCAAAATCGGAAGAGACAACGGAATCCAATGTTCATGTCCAATTAAAATTTGCAAAAATTCCAATTTCAATGATCTCAAAATATGATTCTGTCTTGAAGACGATGGATCAGAAGCAGCATGAAGATCATAAGTTTCAACAACATTGTGAATACATTTAAAAATTTCATATCTATCAGTCAACGACAAACAACACTGAAAATAATAATTGTAAAATTTTGAAAAATTACACCCCACTTGCATTTCTAATATTTATATTTGAATTTTAACCACTTAAATTCAAAAATTAAATTTAAAAATTATCTTAAATAACTTTATATTTTTATATGGAATTCCAAGTTTTTACTTTTTTACAGTATAGGTATAAAATTTTAAATGTTTTTAGAATTCCAAATCAGTTTTCAGAATCCAAAATTCAAAAAACAAAATATTGATTTTGATTTCAAAATAAAAGTTAAAAAATTTATTTATATTATTATAAATACTTTTTTCCAATTTTAAAAACATTAAAAAACCATAAAATCAGAATTCGAAATCAGTTTTCAGAATCCAAAATTCAAAAAATAAAATATTGATTCTGATTTCAAAATAAAAGTTAACAAATTTATCTATATTATTATAAATATTTTTTTCCAATTTTAAAAACATTAAAAATCAGAATTCCAAATCAGTTTTCAGAATCCAAAATTCAAAAAATAAAATATTGATTCTGATTTCATATTCAGAATTTACGAGTCCAATTACTCCATAAATGTTGTCCCAGTTATAATTGCAAAATTAAAATACAAATTCCCAAGACATATTACAATACAAAAAAAATTAAAACTTACTCTTAAAAAATATGCTAAACCAACATTTGCTGCATTTGCTTCAGGTAATTCATAATTTTTCCAAATTAAATCAATTATTGTCGAAACAAGATTATCTATTTTCATTAAAAAATCAGCTGAAAATCTTTCTCTTCTTGTTGATTTAAATTTTTTAGTATGAATTAACCATTGAATCATACTTTTTACAGTAATATCAAAAAAGAACCATAATTGACGAAATATTTTTGATAAACCTCTTGATTCTGTTTTGATATTTTCCAACAACATAACCAAATATCTACAAATAGCACAATGAGTTGTATCATCATCATTCGTAATAATAGACGAAAAATTATATCTTATAAAATTTCTTAAAACATAATCATATCTAGCCGAATGTGCACTATCCACAATCCCAATCGTCACAGACAAAATCTTCGTTCCAATTTCCGAAGATTTAACAATTGGTAACAAACTTAATAATCTTCTTAAAACAACATGAAAATGCGGAATTAATCTTCCAATATCAACTTCGAATAATTTACATGCTTTTGATGCAATTCTTTCAAAATATTCGTCTTCTTTAATTTCAGATTCTGGTTCTGGAGAACACGATCTATTATTTCCCGTCGGTGTAGATTCTTTTCCTCTTGAAACAGATCCATTACTTTTTCCTGATTTAAAATCTTGAAGTTTTTGACAACTTTGAAAAAATGATTGTAAAGCAGATTCTGTCGTAAAAACAGACGAAACTAATTTCAATCTTACTCTGAACAGAGGTTTTCCATTATCCATCCATTTTATTTCTGGTTGTTTTTGTTGCTAAAAATAAAAATAAATCTTTTCAAACAATATCAAAAAATCCCAACTACCATTACAGTACTCTATTAAAACTTTTAAAAATACAAATAACTTACAACTTTTCCTGAAGCCATAAAATTATAATGAATATATCCCGATGGTAATACAGAAGCAACAGGAAGATCAAATTCTTGAACATCATCACTCATAATCAAAAAATTTTCATTTCTTGTCAACGGTAACCAAGCATATCCAACAGAAGTTTCAATCGAATCTTTTTCCGATTTTGGCGATAATGCATTAGATACACTTACATGAGTAAATGAAAACAATAAATGATCCGTCGAATCCAATACAACAGGAAGTTGAATTTTAATTTCATCATTAAATTGAGGATTTGCTTCGTGATATTGAACTGCTGTATTACCTGATACTAAATACGGTCCTAACGGATTTGATCTATCAATAATATTTTTCGCATTTGATCCTTCTTTCTTAATAGATGCCACAAATCTAACAGATACAGAAATATTTCTTGCTCTTCCAAATGTTTTCTGTCCACCATATGAAAGACTTATTGGATAAACATACAATAAATTAATCAATTCATTATATGGTTCTGTAATAACATCACCAAATGATTGAAGTTCAAAAACTGGAATTTTCTCTGCTGTTTGATCATGCCAAGGTTTAAGCGGAAGAAGCGAACTTGAAATTCGATAAGGAATACTCGAAATAGAATGAAGCGAATTAACTGCGATATTGATATAGGCATTCGGAATTGGGCAAATTTTCCCTGATTTTTCCGCTCTAAAACAATAAAAAATTTAAAAAATACTTACATATCTTTATTCAAAGTAATTTTTTTCTAATTTTCTAAATTACTAAATATAAAATAAATGTTATATTTTTTAAATAAAAAAACTGCATAAAAATATGAAATTCCATAGAAATTTAAAAAACAAAAACAAATTTTTAAAACACTCTTTTCTAATCTAATTTAATTAATTTTAGTTTTCTAAACTATATTCATTATAGTTACATTTAATTTTTGAAAAAAGTTATCTAAAAATAAAAAACTAATTTAAAGATTTAAAAATGCAAATTGAAGAAGTAAATACAGTATAATATTCTTGTTTTTAGACTAATTTTTTGAGTTCCTTAGTTACCGTATTAAGTTTTTTAAATTTTTTTGGTAATTTGATTAAACTTATTTTAAAAATAAAAAATTTCAAAAAAATCCAAAAGTATTAAATACAGTATAATATTCTTGTTTTTAGACTAATTTTTTGAGTTCCTTAGTTACCGTATTAGATCGATCAAATCACCAAAAAAGTTTTAAAAAAATTATAAAATTACAAAATTAAAAATTATAAAACTTTAAAAAACTTACTTTGTACAATCAGCCAAATATTTTTGAAGATCATAATCCGTCAATTTTCCTTCATTTTTAAACAATTGCCAACCACCATTTTGAGCAGGAAATCCAGGTTTATTTAAAGATGGAAAAAGTGGACAACCTGTCCATGCAAATGGACATCTATATTTAGCTAATTTATTACATGCATTTAATATATTTTTTTGAATTTTCGTTGTTTGTTTTTGATCAATATTATTTTTTCCATATATATCTGTCGAACAATCAGATAATAATCTTTCCATTCTAACAATAACAAACACATCTTCTGAAGTCAATAATGAACATATAAGTTTACTTGCATTTGGATCCATCAACAACGAATATGGAATTTCATTTATCGTCGTCGGATTAGATGTAAAATTTTTCGGACTTCCAATTGGTGTCATTCTAAGATTAATGCCATCTTTAAAAACTTGTTCTAAATGTTTCGGAATCAAGGCCATCTTAAATTCCTCACTCAATCTAATCCCATTAACAATATCCAGAAGATAAATCCTCAAAAACAAAGGTTCAAATTGTTCTGGATTATTTTGCGCAAATGATACATGACATTTAAGTCCACGAAATTCAATTTGAACTTTTAAAAGTTTCTTTTCCTCACATCTTTCTTCATTCATACACACTTGCGAGACTTCTGAGAGTGAGTCCTTCGTCGTATCCAGTAGGTTTCTCGTTACCGTAGAAGTCGGAATTTTCTGAAGTAGACAAGATTGAGGACCTTTCGGAGACGTTAAAGGATCAAGATCCGAATAAAGACAGAATAAATTTTTCCTAACAATAACTGGCGGTTGTAGGGCTCTTCCAACAGCGTTCTTTCCTCTCCAAATATGCGCTCCAGAAGCATCTCTCACTAAAATCCAATAAACAAATCACAAAATCACAATATTGTAAAAATTAAAGATAGATTTCGCTGCAACAGTTTCAATACAAATTTTGAGGATTTTTAAAAACTTCTAAAATGTTCGATTTCAGATATTTCTGAAATCTTCAAACCAGAATTTATAAATCTCTAAAAATTTCGAAAAATTCTAAAAACTGGAATATTTTAGAAAATTTAACATTTTTATAAAATTTGATATTCCAAAAAGTTTCATTAAATTCTAAAAACTCATAATTTTTTAATTTCTTATTAAAAATAAAAACAAAAAACATAATTTTGTAATTTCTTATTAAAAATAAAAAAAACTTATAATTTTTTAACTTCTTATTAAAAATAAAAATTAAAAACATAATTTTTTAATTTCTTATTAAAAATTAAAATTAAAAACATAATTTTGTAATTTCTTATTAAAAATAAAAAAAACTTACAACTTCCATTTGAATCTTCACTTCCTATACTTTCACTATCAGCGATTGATTTTGCCGAATTTCCAATTGCATCATTAGAAGATCCAATACTTTGATTATCATCTTTATCTGTTGTTGCTGTTAAAACTCTATTAATATCCAATACCCAAAACGTTAATTCTGCTTCATTTTCCGGACTTAAAGCAAGAACAGGTTTTTCATTTTGACTAGGTTCTGTTGATCCAAATATTTGTAAAATCGGTCTTCCTTTTTTATTCACAACTGATGTAAGACATTTAATTTCAACTTGTGGTTGACTTGTCGGAACATTTGGTTGTTTCTGAAGTTCTACAAAAACATTTCCACTTTCATCTCTTCTAACAACACAATATCTTCTTTTTTCACTTCTAAAATTATCCACAAAACTAGAATCCACCGGAACAACAGTCACAAATCCTTCTCTAATAACTTCTGAAGGTTTCTGATTCGTAAACTGCGCTGCTTTTTCTTCGGCTAACAGATCCGATTCAAATCTCGGTGTAGAAAGTGACGGACATTCTATTTTTTTAAAATCACCAGAATATTCCGAATAATTGAACGATACAACCTTATAAGGAGATGAATACAATTGAAGAGCTTCCTTAGTCAACAACCATTTGGCATCATCCAAATGACTTTCATTAACAGATGGAATCGCTGTTCGTTCTTCCGGAAATATCTCAGTTTCCTAAAAAACCATATTATTATGATAAATATAAATATTTTTACAAAAATCATCTTCAAATAAATTTCAAAATTCTCGTTTAAATTTCTAGAAAACACCGTTTTTATTAATTCAAAATTCTCTATTGAATACTAGAAAGGTCCAAAAATTTCCACAAAATTCTAAAAAACATTAGACTTGTCAGATTCTGAAAGATTTTAGAAACATTCATGAAATTATGGAAATTTCCAGAAACATCTACAATACTCTAGAAATTTTCAAAATCTTCTGACTTTTAGAATTTCCTAGAAATTTCAACAGCATTCTAAAAAGTCCCAGAAATTTCCATACAATTCTAAAAAGCTTCTGGAAATTTAAAATTTCCACTAAATTCTGAAAAATTCCTAAAGCTTCTACAGAATTCTAAATACAAAAAAGCATATTGCATATATAGGTACATTAAAACAACTCCAATGTACAGAATAAATTAAATTGATATCACTGCATTGTAAATAGTGTATGAATACATTAAGTCTGTTCTAATAAACTAGATACATTGTATTCAACGCATCACTACATCAAAACAATTCTGATATACCCGATACATTACTTTGATATTAGTTCATTGCATTCAGTGCATCACTACACTAAAACAGCTGATTAATCAAATGCATTATATTCAATATCTCGACATATTGTATTTAATACACCGATACATTAAATACAATGTATCCAATGTATCCAATACATCAAAGCTGTTCAAATGTACCCTTTTGTGCGTACTAATCCAAAATAAATCGACAAAAATAAACTCACTGCTATGTCATCTCTAGGAAAAAGAAGTAAATCTCTTTGACAATCATTCTCCAATTGAGCTGATTTTTCACAAATAAATTTTTCATAATCAATAGGTTGAGAAATCGGTGATCTTCTTAATGGATTAGATTGTCCAACAGCATTCGATGCTTGTTTCCTTTTTCGTTCAGCATCCCCAATTTTCCCAACATGCGAAGCAAATCTAAAACAAACAGTTAATAAATTTATGTAATTTTTTATTTCTCGAAAATTAAATATTTTATTCCCCTAGTAAAATTCAGCTATTTTTATTTTCCCCAAAAAATTAAATAAACTTTTCCTATTTTTAAAAATTAAATCATTTTTTTTTAAATTTAATAATTTTTTTTATTTTTTAAAAAATTTAATAATCCTACGCCGGTAATGGAATTTTTCTTTTTGTTGATGACCTTCTTGATGAAGGTTTTGACGAACTCGATCCCTGACCTAATGGAGGAGTATTCATCGAATTTCTTTGATTTAATATCGATTTCCGAAAATCAGTCGACTTTGATCCTTTTCCAAGTTGACTAGATTGAGAAGAGGATTGTTTCATTTTACTTTCCTCTGGCATTCTATTAATTTTCTTTTTAGATGAAACGCGCATTAAATCATTTTTATCAATCATCGTAAAATATTTTAAAAAATAAAAATTACAATCAATAGTCAAATACCAAAAACCAGATTTTCACTCAATTCTTGAATCCTACTGCTTTTTTCCGTTTTTGTCTGTCAAAAAATGCCGATTTTTATCCTCATGAGACTATGAAAAATGACAAATAGATAGCTGCCGATTTGTTTCTCTCACTAAAAAGACACCAGTGACTGAATTCAAAAATTTTCTTCGGACAAATTCCCTAAACACAAACCATATTTCGAATTGTCAATTCTAATCATGATCAAAGGTTCAAAAAAAACAAATTTTGAAATTCAACTACATTAAAAATCACAAAAATTAAAATAATCAAATTCAAAAACTACTTTTTCTAATTAAAAAAACTCTAAAATTATAATTAATTTTAAATTTTTTAAAAACTTTAAATTTTTAAAAAATAAACAATTTTAAATTCCTAAAAAAATAATTTTAAAATTAAAAAAAAAATTAACTTTAAAATTTAAAAAATAATTAATTCCAAAATTGAAACAAATAAATAATTTTTAATTTTAAAATTTTTAATTTAAAAAAAATTAATAATTTTAAAAACTGATTATATTACTGTATATTTTGAAAATTTTCTTTATCGCTTAAATCCAATTTTTTTTATTTTTCCCAAGGGTCCTACAACTTTAATCTCCTCAATTTTACACTGACCGATCAAGTCGTAGAAGATGCATTAAAAATTTCGAATGTTGTTTCGTAATAACTGGGGATTTTGACGAATTTTTTCCTATTGAATTACTTTGAGAAATTTCTTCTAAAATTTTATTTTCATCAATATTTCCCAAAGATCTACACATCAGCTGATCCGAATCCATCGTTGTCGAAGAATATATCGACAAATGATCCGATGTTATAGATTTATGAATATCCGATTTTTTCGTTAATTTAAAAACAGAAGAATCTGAAATTTCACAAAATGAAGTAATTTCACTTTTAATTACAGAATTAGGACTTTCTGAATTTTCTTGCCAACTTCTCGTCAAATATCTTCTATTTTTTTTATCCATAAACTTTGGTCTAATTACCGGTTCTGTCGTTATTGATGAAATACTTGGAGAACTTTCTGAATTTCTCATTTCTTCATTTTCTTTTTTTGGATTAATTTTAATTTCGGATACATTATTTTTATATTTTGGAACTGTTTCAATAACAGAACTAAATACAATTAACGGAAATCCTAGACTATCTATTCCAATCTGCCAATACAAAGTTTTAACAGGATCTTTTACATTCGCAATCGCTTTTCTTTTTTTCTTCATTGAATTATATCCATCAGAAATATATCCCGCTTGTTTCCGCCAATAACTAGGTAAATAATTTTCCACATTTTTCGATTCTCTTATAGAATTATTCATTTCTAGACAATAACAATTAATAATTCTTTCAAATTAAAAACTCGAAAAAATTTCAAAAATGAATCATAATCGACATTAAAAAAACTTGTAAAAGAAAAAATTCTCTCAGACATGCAAAAATGAAAAAAGCCAAAGCTACTTTGCCAAAGGGTGTTTTAATAATTTTTTTCAATATTGATGTCATTAACATCAGACTAGTATTCTATTTTTAAAAAAGTAAAAAACTTAAATTAAAAAAAAAGAATTAACTTTAAAAAAACCTAAATTTAAAAAAAATAAAAAAACCCTAAATTTAAAGAAAAAAATTAATTTAAAAAAACCTAAAAAATAAAAATAAAATCAACACGTACTTTACGTAACTGAGTCAACAATAAAATTTCGGAATTAACAAAAATCTTAACCTCCAAAAAATAAAGCAAAGAGACGATGACTTTTTGACAGTTTTGATTTTGTATATATTCAAAAAAAGCAAAAAAAATCAATTTTAGCCCATAGCAACATTTTTTTCTTTAAAAAAAAAGATACTACAAAAAAACCAAAAATTTTTTTAAAACGTAAGATTATATTTTTCTCAAAAAAATATAAATAATCCATTTTAAATATTTTCAGCCAGCTGTATCCCAGTTTAAATTACCAAAAATGGCCATAAAAGATTCCCACGAACGGCTCAAAACAATGTTGCTATTTAACTAGTTTAGTTTAGAATTCTGTCATCTCCTTTAAAAGGAACCTTTTTGGGTTCTTATTCTGGAAAAGCACAAGAAAATGAACAACCGCAAAAGTAAACATTGACATAGACTAGCCAAAATAATCTGGAAACAAAAGGGCATAAAATGGATGTTTTAAAAAAGTATTTTAAAAAAACTAATTTGAATATTGGACAACTCTTTTGAATCCTATGGGGTTAAATGAAAGTTGTAAACTTTTGGGGGTGGATATAAAACCGTAACAAATGGCTTTCCGAACACATGCTGACAGCTGTAAAGAGGATTTCGTAAGTTTAGGGGATTTTTAGAGCTTTTCAAAGATGGATAACCTTTCGACTGAGAATTTCGAAATGGACATTGATATTGGGTTTTTAAAATTATGAATAATTCTTCCGTAAAAATTGAATATGTTTATATTGAAAAAATAATCAAAGTTTATAGAATTGTCTTGAAAAAACGGACTATTACGAAATTCACCAGTAATCGTAATGAGAATTGAGGTAAATGTAATAAAGTTCAAAAACAAAGTTATTAGTTTAATATTTTAGGGTTTTTTAATATATTAAAAATTTTACATTGAACAGAATAATAAACAATCAATTTGGAATTGAGATAAATGTAATAAAGTTTAAACAAAATTTCATTTTCGATATTTTTAGAGTTCAAAAACAAAGTTATTAGTTTATCTAACACTTCAGGGTTTTTTAATATATCAAATGTTTAAAAAATCTATAATAATTATAATGCAAAATTATAATAAATGAAATAAAAATTAACCAAAATTTGATTACCGCCGTTTTCAAAGTTAAAAAATATTGCTATTTTGGGATTTTTCATATATCAAGGATTTACATAGAATAAAATTATCAATGATCATATTTTGTAATCATGAGAGATGTGGTGAAATTTAAAATTCCATTACCGACGTTTTTAAGATTCAAAGAATTCTGAACCTCAATTTTAGGACTTTTTCATATATCAAAAACTTTACATTGAATAAAGTTATCAATGATCATAATAGAGCACCACAGTAAAACCCCGTTACTGATGTTTTTTAAGAATTAGAAATAATCTTATCAATTTAAGTATTTTCCAACTTTTTCATATATCAAAAACCGAAAACCAACCCTCTGACTTGACTTTGAGTTGTCTGATTTGAAGTTAACGTCCTATTCGACAGACTATCGCCACACAGAGTACTACTTCCACCACTAGTGGCAGAAATCATGGATTTCCTGTCGTCGAGACTGGTCTTCAGGAATGCCTTAGATCTCTCTGTCGAAGGCGTAATCGATCCATTTGATTTCCTTGATTTTTCCGTCATATTCCTGAAAACGATCAAATCAATAAAAACTCATATATCAAAAAGCCACAAGAAACAATAAAAAACAGTTTAGAAACATTCACAATGCAATTTTTTATCTAATCTTTAAAACAAACCTTTGACTGCTTCAAGTCATTCAGTTGACTAAGGTTCAGAGACAGTTCAGACGTGATTGCCTCGGGACAATGCCTGAAAAGGAAAAAATCAGCGGGACACAAATGCGAAAATTGGAATTCCACTTGGATCGAGTTCATTTCGAAATAACCCGAACCAAATCGAGCGGAAATTTACTAAAACGAAATTCCCAACTCAAACTATAAAATTCATATAAAAACTAACGATAAAAAGTAAAAAATTGAATACTAAATTCTGTCGTTTTCAAAAATGTTTAAAAAACAATTTTTGAAAATAAACAAACACATCAAAAAACATTTTCATCAAGATAACGAACAATAAAAAACAGAATTAAAACGGCTTAGGAAAGAATTAAATTTATTTTTTAAGTTTTTTAAATGTAAATTAACTTTCCTAAATTTTCGAATCTTTTTTAGACCGTTATACCGCGAAAACTTCACGGTCGAACTGAAATTCGAGTACAAAAAAAGGAAAAACGTTTCCGAACATCCAAGGTCAGAAAATTGGACAGATGGAGCGCTTTTTTGCTTGCATGGACAGAGCGAGTAGTGCCACTTGGTCCTTTCCTCTTCTTTTTTGGCAGCTTTTCCTTCCTAAGAAATGGCATTACTGACCGTCCGGAAATGAGCAAAAAGATTCAAAAATAGATCGATGTTCATTAGATCCTCTCGAACAAGATATTGCTGTTTTATTTCACTCGAGAACGACCAATTAATCTTTTTTCTAATCTGTCATGCTTGCAAGTGGACGAAAAATGGGATTGATTAGGAACCTATGTTTAAAAAAATTAATTTTATGTAAAAAAAGTTTTTTTGCAACTTGTCATTTTTGATTAATTTCAATTAGTTTTTAATTCTTTTTTAAAAACATCGAAAAAGTATCAATTACAGTTATTTCAAAAATCAAAAATGAATTTTTTACAAAATGGTCCTGAAGCGAAATTTTTCAGAAAATTAATTAGCCTAAAATTTAATTTTTTTTATGATGATTGTTTTATAATCCTAAAAAATTTCGAAATCGATTCTGTTTCAAAAATTAAAAATGAATTTTTTACAAAATGGTCCTGACACGAAAAATTAGACAATTATTAAGATTTTTAATTTTAAATCTTTAAGATGAAAATTTTTTATATACAAATTGTCGGAATTGAGTTCATTGACGAAATTGAAACATACCTTTGAATTGAAGATCGACTGTGTTTAATCAAATAGACGACGAGAAATCCGGCCAAATCTGTAAGGGATTCTGGCCTCTTTCCTTAATTGACAATTGTTAACTGGTCGCTTTATTCTAGGTATTAACAATACAAAGTAATTAACAACAACTCTTCGCGACTTTGTCCGGTTCTCTCTCGTCGCTCCTGTGTTTCTCTGATTCTGAATTCCTTCGCTTCTCTGTTTCTCTGTTTCTCTGATTCTGCCTGTCCTTTGGCGCGCAAATTGAGTTTCTGCATCTCCAGGGTTTTCGTGCTAGGAGTCTTCTCGCTTTCTGCGACAAAATCAACACTTAGGAAAATCGGAATCCGATGGAGAATCATTAAAATATTATGATTCGGCAGTCATTCAAGAATAGACAGAAATATGCTAATTTTCCTGAATTGAAGAAAGCCGTCGTAAAGTGCTGGAAGAACACGCTTCAGGAAACTATAGATAATTTAATCAATTAAATTCATCACAGATTATTTGAGATATTCAATAAGGATGGATTCAAAATTCATTATTAATAGTTTTTCTTCTGTGTCGAAAAAAAATACAGTAACAACTTATACTTGTGGTATTAATAGTATACGTAAAACTCAACTACCAGATAATTCCCTCAGGGAGTCTCCGCTCTGTCAGCCGACGGGCCCAGATCACAACATAAAACTAGGAAATGAACCCCGCGGAGACGGGGAATCAGATAGTCAGTTGAATCTATTGGATTTCTGTGAAGCTCCGTCGGTTCTAGTCGACGACCCTGAGGAGACATCTCTTTTCTATTCGCTTGATACTGTTGAATAAACTTATTTGACAAAGTACCTATGGTAGGAACCCCAATCTTTCCTTAATCTCAGAATTGTATAATTATCATTGAATATTTAACGTTCTGCGCAACCAGAAGATCCGCACTACATGCTTATGTCGCAGTGACTTGCGGCAGATCTTGGAATTTTTAGGATTTCTTGTACTTTTACGAAACAACTTTTGCATTTTCTTTTGTTTTATTAATAATTGATTGTGTTTCATCATATTATGATAATAATTCATCCGAACACATAGCTGGCATACGAAAAACAATAATCATTTACAATTATGTCGGGCACTTTACAAATACAAAAATATATAAAAATGCAAAAAAAAATTCGTTGTAATGGCTTCACTGATTTACTACACTTATATTTATGAATATTCCTTATTGAGAGCTCGACCAATAACAATTCTGCGGATTTCAGAAGTTCCAGCTCCAATTTCATACAACTTAGAATCTCGTAAAATTCTCCCTGCAGGATAATCGTTGATGTATCCGTTGCCTCCGAGTACTTGGATAGCGTCCAGACTGACTTGAGTGGCTTTCTCGGCCAAGTAGAGAATGACACCTGCACAATCTTTGCTGCTGACAATGCCATTGGAAGCAGCTCGAGCAGTCGTGTACAGATAGGATCTACAGGCAGAAAGAGTAGTATACATGTCAGCGAGTTTTCCTTGCATCAGTTGGAAATGACCGATCTTCTCTCCGAAGGCTACTCTAGTATGGGCGTAGTCGAAGGCAATGTCGCATGCTGCTTGCATCAAACTGAAATTGATTTCAATAATAAAAACCAAAAATTAGAAAAATATACCCAAGTGAGGCACCACCTAGAATCAATCTCTCAATGTCCAAGCCGCTCATGAGAACATAGACTCCCTTGTTTTCCTTCCCGAGGATGTTCTCAGCAGGGACTTCGCAATTATCGAACACTAATTCGCAAGTGTTGGATCCACGCATTCCCAATTTATCAAGCTTAGGTCCGCGGGAAAATCCAGGATAATCTCTTTCCACGATGAAAGCAGTGATTCCGTGTTGATGTTTCTCCGGATCAGTTTTGGCGTAGATAATAAAGACATCAGCATCTGGTCCATTAGTGATCCAGAATTTAGCACCGTTCAAAATGTATTTATCGCCTTTTTTTTCAGCTCTTAGCTTCATAGATATCACATCGGATCCGGCTCCAGATTCGGACATTGCAAGTGCTCCTATGTGATCGCCATTTATCAACTGCAGAAATCAGCATTAAGGAAATTAATTGATAGAATAGTCCTACCTTTGGAAGATATTTTTGTTTTTGTTCTTCAGTTGCGTGACAAACTAGTTGGTTGACACAGAGATTAGAATGTTCAGCATAATTGAGTCCGATCGCACCACTAGCCCGAGACAATTCTTCTATGGCGAGGATATGATCGAAATAAGACATTCCAGTACCGCCATATTTCGCTGGAGTAGTGATTCCAAGAAGACCATTCGCTCCTAAAGTCTTCCAGAATTGACGAAGATTTGGAAAGTTGTCATTTTTATCAATTTCTTGAGCATGTGGAGCGAGTTCTTTTTGGGCAATGTCAAAAACAGTTTTCCGGAGCTGAGAATGCTATTATTCAAGAAAAAAAAAGTTTCAAACCTGTTTTTGGTCATCGGTAAGTCCATACATGTCATCATTGATCGGATAAGTGGACATTCGCTTTTCCGAAGCACCAAAGGCTCTAGTGATAAACGATAGTCTTGAAATCCGGGCTGTCAGCATTGTTTCTAAAAAAAAGAATTATTAATAATGTTTATATAATAGTTGTTTCTCGGCGATATTTTCTCTTTCATGCTGATATCGAAATTCTCTCGTTTTTAGGCCAGTGTTTTTCAGTAGCTGGATTAACTAGAGGTCAAATTCAATTTTAAATTTTTTCTGTTGGAATCTGTAATGAAATTGCTGATTTTTTCATGATTTTCATTCTTTTCATCTCACAATACTGTTTTGAAGATTGATTTCGAACTCAGGATCTTCAGATTCAGCGTCAGTGGATTCTGAAGGTGTTTGACATCAAAATCTTTGTGTTTTAATAATATTTAACTCCAAATGTTGATAACCGGATTCAGAACCCTTAAATTTTGATGACAAATGATGTCATAACATAATCATCGCCTTTCTTTAAATTGATTTATTCAAGAAAAAAACTTCGATGTTGATTTTGATGTTAGACACCTTCAGAATCCACTGACGCTGAATCTGAAGATCCTGATTTCGAAATTCATCTTGAAAACAATATTGTGAAATGAAAAGAATGAAAATCATGAAAAAATCAGTAATTTCATTACAGATTCCAACAGAAAAAATTTTAAATTAAATTTGATTTCACGTTAATAAAGTAATGTTCAGAAGACCGAAAAGCTTACGTTACTACGTCTTTTGAATTACCTTAAAAGTTCCTGACTTCTGAAATTTATTCGGAGAACATAAAGTTGAAAAAACTAACAACTTTTTGAACGATAATTTCAATAATTCATAAAAAATCAGAAAAGGTATCTGGAGTGATGTCATCAAAACCACAAAGTGTTCTGTATTTTTTTTCTGGGAAAGCCGCCAGAATTTCACCAAGTTATTTTTGAAATCAGTTATGTACGGTATAAATTCTCGATTTTTTATTAGGGAAAAGTTTATATTTCGCGTCATAATTTCTGAAAGAGAAGACTTTGGAGAGACAGAAGAGGACTTAAATGATAAATCTTGTGGAGCTATAGTTGATCACAAACGGAGATCCTGGGATGACAATTTCGAAGCAAGTTGTGATCGAAAAACATTTTTCGGACCATACCGTATTTTCAACTGAGAGTAATTCACACAACAAGTAGAGAAAATGACTACAAAAATTGGAGGCAAACAACTGCTGGGGATCAACAACAAGAAGACGAAAAAAGCGGTGTTCTATGGTCAGTGATCAGTGATCTTCTGGCTGTACGAATATCTTCTTTTTTTGGATCTCGTAGGTATCGTCTGGATGTGGTTAACATTAAGACCACAGAACCAGTAATTTGCCGTGAGTACCATCGAATATAGTTATCCAGAGAGTTCAGGCCCAGTTTTACAGCCCTCGACAGGAAGCTAACCTAGTAATGTAAGATTGGTCCTCGGCTGGGAGTCGAATCCAGATTTCGTAATTTATATGTATATTTCATTCCTTGGTTGCAGATTAAGAAATAACTTAACTGTAAAGTTAGAGAAAAACAATTTGATTAAATTCAGAAAGAAATAATTCGACCGTAACAATTGAAGAAATTTTATTTTTTTTTATAATTATTTTATTAAATTTCATAACGATTTGTTAATTTCGAAAATTTTCCATAATTCTCCCTCTTGATTTTAGCAGAAAATTGATTTTTTGAAATCTGTTACATTTTTATTATCATTTAATATAAATCATCCGAACATCTACCAAAGAAATTTTTTAACTCATTAAATTCAATAAAAATACTATGAATTTAAAAAAATTACTTTTTTGCATCAAAACAATCATGTTAGTATTTTTGAATATTTTTATAATTTTTTCCTCTTGGAAATAGTGATTGAGAATTTAGATATTCCTCATATAATAATGTAATCAACGATGTTCTGTAACATAAAATTTATTAATTTCCTTAATTTGGAATATTATAAAAATAAGTCTAATAAGAATCATGTTGGAGTATTAATGAAATTTGGTATATCTCGGTCCACAATTAATGGAATTAGGTGGTTCTCATACCAATTGATATCTAAGATCTTGTTTATTCTATTCAGTGGAAAAAATCTCACTAAATTTCTTATTAATTGAATTATTAATTTTTTCGAATACAATTACATGGAATTTTTCATGTTTTATAAATTAAATTAAATTTCTTTCCATGATTATTATACACCATTAGAATCAACATTCAATTTTCTACAAAATGTTACTTTTGTTACAATCGGCAATCGGAATGTTAAACAACATGTTTTCAAAAAAACCAAATAGAGAATAGATCATCACCGTCAGTTCCATCATTAAAATTCTCCCTGAAAATTTTGCTGAAGAAATAATGAAAAAATATCAAGTAACATATCTGCATGGAGGTACTATGGATATGCTACTTAATGACTGTTGGATTGCGCATAATCTATTTGAATATAAGCCACACAATGTTGATCTCGAAGGGAAATACCCTGAGGACCAACGAATTCCCTCGGAGATAACCCAATTCTGAAACATCGACCGCCGGAAATTTCCCAAGAAGAAGATCAACTCCCACGGGGTGCGAGAACAACACTGGCCCAACTATGCTCTAGATTTTGCAGCAAATTGGCAGACTATCGAAACAGAATCAATCCTCAGTACCCAGCTACATGCCCAGACTGTGGTGCCAGGAAACAGACCGTTCAACGTTTCCCGAAATGCCCAGCAAAGAACCGAACCATTCAACTTTACCATCTTTGGACTGACCCAATCACAGCTATGAAGACGTTATTCCCCGATTTTGTACCAAATACATAACTGTTGGAAGAGGCAATAAACAACAACAGGACCAACGAAAGGCGTACGATTGCACAGTAATTTTTGTAAAGTTGTTTTATATCTCGTGCTTTCAGCTCCATAAAGTTGTTTTATATATTTCTCGTCTACATGCGGATCAGGAGCCCTTAGTTACGATCTAACAATAACAATGAAAGCCTGAAATCACTGTTATTATTTAGGAAAAATAAAAATCAAATTCGAAAAATTGCAAAAATTCAATTTCAAATATTACGAAATTTATTTAAAACATCGGGAAACTTGTTAAAATTACGATACACGTATTAACCAAGAAATTGTGGTGAATTACAAAAATATAGATGAAAGTTAAAAATTATTAAAATGCTGAATTTTACATTTTGTAATAGAATAAAAATCTCAAATGAAAATCTCAAAGATTAAGTTCTTCAATTAAACAAATTGTATTCTAGAGTTCTTCTGCGACGATATATAACTAAGAAGGCCATAACGACGAGGACAGTAACGACAACGCTGCAGACACAGATAATAAGCAGGACATGAGAAGGGGTATTCATGTGTGTTTCGCAATCCAGGAATTTTTGATTATCGGTAAAGTTTCCAGAATCAAATTGTCCAAAAGCAGCAACTTTCAGATGTTCAAAGACGATCTTGGAATTCTCGTCGAGAAGTAATTTAAATTCTTTACAAGAATATCCAATGTTCTTATCCCGAGACAAAACAGATCCAGACTTGTTGCTCTTAGTGTAAATGTGAGATTGGTTATCAACATGTTCGAAATATTCAGGATAAAACTCAGCATAAAGAGTGTAATTTTCCAGAAAATAGGATTTTTTGTCCGAGTTAGAACCTTCATTGAAAGTGACTGCCAATTTCCATGGTTCAGTATCATTAGTCTTCGGTTTAATGTTGTTCGGGTAAAATTCCAGAACAATTGACTCAGAAGTCAATCCACTTGGTTCGTCGAAACATTTACCGTATGAATCATGAAGAGCAGAAATCGTGAAGTTGAATGTTTCAGTTTTATTTTCTGTAGTTTTATAAGTAATAGTTCCGTTAGCTTCGGCATCCATGATGATACAGTATTTGGACGTATATTTGTCTTCTACAGTGGCATGGAAAGCAGTAATGAAGGAAACACACGCTAATAAACCTGGAATACAAGACATCAACATCAATTTTTAAATAACCAACATCTAAATCAAATTTTCGAAGTCCTTACCGATCAAAACATGAAGTGCTTTCATCTTGACTCAAAGATTGAAGTTGCTATTCAATCTGAAAACAAAAATCAAAAGCTGTAACTTCACGAATTCAGAAATGTATCACAATAATATTAATTTAGAACTATTAAATAAGAAATATATTTATAAAAACTTATTTCCTAATGAAAATTAAACGTAATTTCCGAAGGAATTACTTATCAGTTACGAATTGTCTTTTAAATGAATCATTCCACAGAGAATTCGATTACTGAGGTTACTATTTGGGAAATAGATGTAGAAAAACCCGAATTAAACGTTTTTTTGTAATTTGTGTTTTCAAATGTAGAATTACTAATTTCAAAATCACATGACTAACTTGATGTTATTGTAAACTCAAGGAAAATTACCATTTACTAATGTTTTATGGAGTTAGTAATGTAGATTGATGAAAAAACTTTGTTATACTTTTTCGATTATAAATTACAATACAATACAATACAAATTGCTCTAGCTGTTGCATGGGCGCGGTCTCCCGCGGAGCCAGATTATAAATTACTTTATTAAAAAAATCCCGGAAATTTATTGAATTACAATACACGTATTAAGAAAAAAACTGCAGCGAATAAAAATAACAACAAACATATGTGAAATTTTAAACAACGATGAAACTGTTAAATTATATACCGTATTTGCTCTATTTGTGGCACATCCTGAAGGTTTGGATGAAAGGAAGCTGATATGTGCAACAATAAAGTTAGATAACATACAAGTTCCTGATAGATCGATCGAAAAATAGTGGCACATGTGCCACAAATAGAGCAAATACGGTATTTCGTAATCGAATGTGGTTTTCTTGAATGAGAATCTTCGAGATTCATCTTGTTTGTTAAATAGAAGGATATTCTTGATGATTGGCACGTGCACGATGAACCACATAAGCAATGCCGACAATGATGACAGTTAGAAGCAAGAAAATTCCGACAATAATCAGAGCTAAGTGAGAAGTATAGATATGAGATTTGCAATCTTTGAATTTTTGAGGTTTGGGAAATTCGATAGAATCAAACTGTCCAAAAGCAACGAGTTTCAAGTGTTCAAAGACAATTTTGGAGTTGTTTTTGAGAGACAATTCAGACTTGGAACAAGTATATCCAAGATTTTTCTCCCCGTGCCATTCATGTTCTGTTTTGTTGTCCATTGTATAAGTATCTCTTTTCTTCATGGCGTTTGGGAAGTGTTGTCGGTAGAACACAGCATGGAGGTTATACTTTTTAATAATATAAGCGTTATTTTTCTTCTCGGGATCTTTCTCAAAGACGATCCTGAGTATCCATGGCCAAGTTTCATTGTTCTTCAGTTGAATATTGTTCGGGTAGAACTTCAAATCAACAGACTCAGTATTTGTTTCATGTGTTTCGTTGAAACATCTTCCATATGTACCGTTAGTAGGAGTAATCGTGAAGTTGAATGTTTCAGTTTTATTTTCTGTAGTTTTATAAGTAATAGTTCCGTTAGCTTCGGCATCCATGATGATACAGTATTTGGATGTATATTTATTTTCTACAGCAACATGGAAAGCAGTAATGAAGGAAAGACCAGCCAACAAACCTGAAATGTAATATATCCACACCAATCTCAACGTAATCTAAGCTGTAAAATCATCAAAATTCTCACCGATCAAAACAGAAATTCCCTTCATTTCGACTCAAATATCAAAACCACTTTCTGATCTGAAAACTAAAAATTAACAATTTCACAAATTTTTCGAGATAGTGATAAACAGATAACTACTATGAAATCCACTGTTGGTAAAAATTACCCAATAATTGGAACTAAAAAGCAATTCCTAAATTGATTACTTTAGATCAAGCACGAGTTGTATTCTCCAAAGGAACCAGCGTGCAGTAGAGGCGATCACTGAAGTTCCCGTTTAGGAAGCAGATAATCTGGAGAAAGCAATTCCAACGGTCTTTTATAAACCATATTGCGAAATACAAAGTTACCATTTCCAACTTTACTAATCTGATGATGTTAAGAAGTCAGAAATGAGTGTGATTTACTAAGTTACCGTATTATTAGTAATGTGGGAGATCCATTAGGGCGTCTTCCATTTCGTCTCAAAAATTGATACTTGATGATGTGAGTGGATACGGTAACGATTCTGAAATCACTGCTCTTGTTGTATAAGAATTACGAAATACAGTTCAAACCTTTACTATTGTAAAGAATACAGTAGGTTGCCCATCAACGGACTGCATCCGCTTCGTCGAGGAAAGAAAAAACGTTTTTTATTTGTTAGAAACGAAAACTATCTTTTTTTAACTTTAATTTTATATTGTATCGTGTTTTTTATGAAAAAGATAAAAGGCTTCCTGTATTCAATCAACGGGTATTGCAATCATAGGCAGATCGGTGTCTGATCACCGATGTGAACATGGATCTCCGAAGAGCATTTTTGAGATATGTATTTTTCTAATCTTATCCACCACGTTAAGTTACAAATTCTGACGCAGTTTCATCGAGGTTAGGACCACCTCCACACGTCGTTGTGTGTACCTATTATCTTCCACAATTAGTAACGTCGTATTTTTTATAAAATTGTTTAATTATTCAAGTTTGAGGTTTCATCAAAAGAATAATCCAACCTGTGAAGAGTACTTCGAAGTCTACTTTTTCCACTAGTCGGGACCAGATATTAAGAGTAGCAATTCACCGCAAAGCAAAAACGCAAAAATTTATTACTTAAAAAAAATAAAAATTACAAGTTTTTCCTCCTGCGTTTTCTTCTTTTCGTTGCGAGATTCTTCTTTCTCCGTTTTTCCTCTTTTACGTGAGTGCGAAATACGTATTTTTTGGTTTTCTCTTTATTTTCTATTCCTCTTTTTACCTTCGATTCCGTCGACACAACTGAAGTCACAACAACTACTTCCTGTCCTGTTTGTAAATTTATTACTTTTCGATAAATTTCCGACATTTTTGAGGTTTTTTATCTAAATGCATAAAAACAAGTGTAACTTTTAGTTCATTAACAAATTTAAATTGTCACTTTTAAGTTGCAATTTCGTCACAAATGTCGAATATTCATAAAAAATCAGACGATTGTGTTACATTTTGCAATTTTTATAGTGTCAAAAGTTATGTTTTTTTGTGTATACAGAAATTATTGATTTGAAAAATATTTCGTAATCAAATTTGAAAAACCATGACTTAGTAAAGCGAGATCCTGTTTGTTAAAAAAGTTATAAATCATCCTTCGATGTGTGAGTCATCAACTTTCGCAAAAATTGATTGAAATAGAAAATTTTACAAATACCGTAATGCCATTTTCGTTAAATTTAATTTTGTAATTTTTCGAAAATATAATTTAAAAATTATTTTTTGATATAAGACAAATTTGATTATTTTTAAAAATTACAAAAATAAATTTAAAAATTTTTAGAATTTTCCAAAATCTTTCGATTCATCATTGAAATTCGATGAATTGCATTTTAATCAATAATTAAAAATTCGTTTAAAAAAGTCCAATTTCAAAAAATTTATTATTAATTTTAATTTTTTTTAAATTTCTTGTATCAAAAAACCTGATATTCCAGGAACATCTAAACTACGGTAGTCTGATAAATCTCAAATTCTACTTCAGATTGACTGTTCTCCAAAATTCAGAACCATAAACATTTTAATCCCAAAAATCATCATTCAAATCCGTCTCCAAATACGGTACTAACTGATACAATAACTCCAAAATACCTTCGTTAAATTCTACTTTTCACGTCAAAACTATTCACTACTGCACAGGATTGTTCCCAATACTTTCGAAATCAAGTTTTTATTCCAGTAAATTACAATTCCAATTCCGAACAACCCTTATTTCTTCGCAAAGAGATCTCCAAAATCTAAAAACACTAATTACATCACCATCAAAATCCAATAACCCACCATTGTAAAATTTCTTATGATACATCGTATTGTCACTTTTCTCTTTCCTCGACGGAGGAGGATGAGTAAAATCCACAACACAAGTATCCGCCTCAGGAGAAATCCATCCAGATGCTAGATTCCTGTCATCTCCCCCTCCCACAGACCAGCAGAAATTCTCCCCCATCATCATAAAAAAGTTATTTGACATTTCTAAAACAAAAAATAATAAATAAATAAAAGCCAAAAAAATAAATTTGGAAAATAACCAATGTCCACCATTCCTCAACTACAAAGAACTTTATAAAAAGGCACCCAAAAATCTGTTAAAATTATGAGACACGTAGTAACGAGGAAACAGCCGTAAGTGGCAAAAACCATACAAATAAATAAACACGAAATTTCAGACAATCGTCAAAATGTTAAATTCTGGATCCTGCAATAAGTTTTTCTCAAACAAGAATCTTCAGCATTAACCCCGTCATTTAGACAGAAGCATATCCTTGACGCTTGGCACGGGCACGTCCAATCAAATAAGCAATAAGGACAGCAATGACAAGGCCAGCCAAACATGCGCCGACAACGATCGGGACAAGGTCAGAAGTACGGACATCCAATTTGCAGAGCTCGAATCCTTGAGTATCGGTGAAGTTAGAAGAATCAAACTGTCCAAAGGCAACGAGTTTCAAGTGTTCGAAGACAATGCTGGAATCATTACTGAAGGACAATCCAGATTTCGAACAAGTGAATCCGATATTCTTCTCCCCATGCCATTCATTTTCAGCCTTTTCATCCATAACATAAGTGTAAGATGACAGAGTAGCATTTTTGAAGTATTCAGGGTAAAATTCAGCAAACAAAGTATAGCTACCCACAGAGTACGCGTTGTTGGTCTGCTTAGAGTCTTCCTTGAAAACAATAGTCAAGTTCCATGGATGCCCAACAGCAGATGGAAGGCTAACATTATTGGGGTAAAATTCCAAAGAGATCGAGTCAAAAGTCGATCCATTCTGTACCATCATACACTGTCCACCTGCAGAAGTAAGACCAGGAATCGTAAAACTATACGTCTCCGTCTTATTTTGCGTCGTCTCATAAGTTATAGTTCCACTGGCATCAGCATCCATTATGATACAATACTGATCTCTACCATCATACTTAACAGCAGCATGGAAAGCAGTAATGAAGGAAAGACCAGCCAACAAACCTGAAATGTAATATATCCACACCAATCTCAACGTAATCTAAGCTGTAAAATCATCAAAATTCTCACCGATCAAAACAGAAATTCCCTTCATTTCGACTCAAATATCAAAACCACTTTCTGATCTGAAAACTAAAAATTAACAATTTCACAAATTAAAAAAATCAGTCAAAATATCATTAGACAAAAAAATTATTAGAAATCCAATGTGCTTATCAAAAAAATAGCCTAATAACTCTAACAAAAAGCAATTTCCAGACAAATCGATTGTTTTTAATCAATCAAAAACCGTTCACCCCACAAATGAATCAGTGCGCAATATAAACTAACGCTATAACCAATAAAAATAAACCATGATTTCAATACTGCTCTCTGGGAAAAAACACCATTCGAGAGCATAAACAAAATTCGCTAGGCCGACCAATTTTGCAATCTCATCGGAAGGGTAACGGAAAGGTTCAAAGACCAAAATAACAACAGCAAGATATAACAACGGAGTCATAGCAACCGATATATCCAATTTCTTCAATTTAATTCTACATTTATACCTGCACAAGAAACATTAGTTTCATCGTGTCAAATCCCTCAATAATAAACATCGATCCATTATTCTAGTTAATTGCCTAGAGTTGATCAGCATACGGAACGTTAGCGATGAATCCGTAGGCGCCAACCGAGAGTTTGGAAACTAGTTTTTGGGCAGCCTGAAACAATGCAATAAATAACACGTAATATTTCCTGAACAAACCTTCTTCAAATCTTCGCTAGATACTCCGTTAATCTGCTGAACAAGGTCAGTTGGACTTTGAGCAGCTCCAGAAGCCAGTAATTGAGCAGCTCTGTCGGCGGCAACGGTAGAAGCGTTTTCACCACGGATCAAAACATCCAACTCAGCCTTCTTCTTGGCGATTTCAAGAGCTTCACCAGAAGCACCATCAGATGCAAGTTTCTTCAATCCATCGACAGCAGCACGAACATACGGTTCGATTCTGGATCCATCGGCAACAACATAAACTCCGACAAGACCAGCATCACTATGGCTAATGTTGATAGGGGCAATTCCGACTGGATTTCGATTGGCGGCCTTGAGAACGTTTTCAGTAACAACTCCAGTTCCATGATGAGGACTATAAGCAGTAACTGGACCATGACCAATAGCAGCAGCAAGAACTTGTTGAACTGCAACTCCTTTGGCGTCATTCAAACCAACTCCAGCTCCAGCAATGGCGACGTGAGCAAGTTGACTTCCAGAGGCTTCACGGGAATCTCCACCGATGTAAGGAGAAGCAGGAACAGCTGGACCACGGCCTTCAGGGATCGAGCTTTGCTCATTGGCAAATTGAAGGAGAATGGAGTGATCCACGTTGATTCCAACAATGGCGGTTTCTCCGGCAACCAGACGAGACTGGGCAAAGCTGATCAATTTCTTGTAGTTGATCTTGCCAGCTTGGAAAGATGGAGAGAAATTAGAGTTCCCGAGAGAGCCATTACGGAAAGCGCCCTTGTGGAGGAGCTCGACAGTGGTGTCGAAAGGATCGACGACTTCGAGAGATACCTTCAGTCGGTCAGCGTTGTCTTCGAGGTCCCAAGGCTTGAAAGCAGGTTGAGAGAATTCTCCGAGAAGCGAAAGAGCAATCGGAGCGTGGTTGCGGAGCTGCAAAAAACACAAATTAGGGGGTTTTGATTGCTTACGAATTTCATATATAAAAATCTTCAGAAAACTCACCGCAGTCAACTGAACAATGAGCAAATCCTTGGTAGAAGATGCTGTGAGATTTCCGCCGATAGATCCGGTCTGCCAGAGAAGCTTGACTCCCAGATAGTTCTTCGAATCGATTCCGATGGCGTTGCGGATATGATGGACAAGTCCAGCTTCATCAGCTTGCTCAAACCTCGTTCCAGCACGATAAGCAATCACGTATTGAGAAACCGGACCTTTGGTGTCGACAGAACTGACAGTAATGCCGTTATTGAGACGGGAAACCTTGTCTTCCACGGGAGCAGCGAAGGAAGAACGAGCGGCCGCCGCTGCAGAATAGCTTCGCGAGGAAACCAGTCGAGACAGCATCCCTGGACCCAACGTTCTTCTAACTGGAAGAATTTTATATAAAAATGAATAAAAACAGATGTAAAAAGTAAAAAATCACGATGACGGAAGAGAGTCCTTAAAATTTCAAAGACGAAAACCAACCGCAATTTTCGTGTCGGGAGCCGAGTTTTAAGGGTTTTCAACTGATGTGGAAAATCAAAAAAGCGGATTCTGGAGACTTCCAATTTTTGATTTTTAAACTTGATTATTATTTCTTATATCTTCTGATGATTATTCTTCGTATTACTGTAACATCATCGATGTAGTGATTCTCGTGTCGGGAGTCGAGTTTTAAGGGTTAAACTGATGTGGAAAATCAAAAAAATGGATTCTGGAGAATTCCAGATTCATCTTCCTTTAATTCGACTTTTATTTTTTTCCATTATCATCTGGAAGTGTATTTGTGAATTATTATGGTGATGTTAATATATCAATTTTCGTTTCGGGAGCCAGAATTTAGGGATTTTCAGTTGATGTAGGAAAGCTAAAAGATGAATTCTGAAGAATCCCGGTTTTTTTGGTCAAATTTTATTTTTGTATCTTCAGCAACTTCTTCTTTGTATTATTTTAATGTTATTAATATATCGATGGTCGTGCCGAGAACCAGAATTTGGAGATTTTCAATTACGTGAAAAATCTAAAAAGTAAATCCTGAAAAGTCTTAGATTTTTAACTTTAATTTTCCTCTTCTCTGTATTTTCAGGATTTTTTATATATTACTATGATATTATTAATAAGTCTATTTTAATTTCTGGCGAATTTTCGTGTTTTTCTTTATTCCAGAACTTTAAACTTTTTTCAGATGCTCAATGCATGGGATATAGGAGTTGTGCTGGTCTCTCAGCTTCTGTTCTTCGGATTAGGATGGCTGTTCTTCATGAAACAGTTATTCAAGGACTACGAAATTCGTCAACGGGTGGTTCAGATCATCTTCAGTGTCACTTTTGCTCTTTCTTGTACGATGTTCGAACTTATAATTTTCGAAATTCTGGATATACTAAATGCTGAGTAAGTTTAGTATTACTGTAAAGTAAGAACAATGTGGTTTTCCAGGTCTAGGATGGTGACATGGCGGGTCGCTTTGCATTCGATGTTGTGGATTTTGATTTTATTTTTGCCACTTTATTTTTGTTTTTCTTGCGTAAAATCTGTCTGTGATCGTAAGTTTATTAATTTCGTAATTCTAGGTAATTTCGGACTTTTAAGACAGAATTTAGATTTTTTTAATTTAAAAATTAACGAAAAAACTGAATTTTTGGATTCTGAAGAGCGGTGCTCGATTGTGACTTCGGATTCAGAACCTATGGACTTGGTTACAGTAATGTGGATATTTTCGAAAGTTTAAAAAATTCAGTTTTGTGTCGAAAATATGCAAATTTTTAGGTTTTTTTAATTGTGCAGTTTTCAGCAAATCAGACAGTTCTGACAGTTACGACACCTGTGTTCTGGTTGATATTTATTTATTTATTCTGGAAAATTGGAGATAATTTTCCTATTTTAAGCACAAAACACGGTATTTTTACGATTGAACAAGCCATCAGTCGTGTCGGAGTCATTGGAGTTACTGTAATGGCCGTACTCTCCGGTTTTGGTGCCGTGAATGCCCCTTATACTTGCATGACGATATTCATGAGACCAGTCATCGATGAGGACGTCGATATGATGAAACAGAAGCTGAAACAAAACTTAAACATGATCAATGCGAAAAAACGACGACTGTTGCAGTTACAAAATGAATTGAAAAAAAGCGCTTTTAGCATGAGTAAGATTATTTTTCAAATTTTTAAAAAAATTTTTAATCTTAAGTTATTTTTAAGAAATTTATTTAAATTTAATTTTCGAGCATTTTTAAAGAATTTACTTTTTGAGTGTTTTTGAAAATTTATTTAAATTTAATTTTTAGGTTTTTTTAAATTTATTTTTATTTTTAGGTTTTTTGAAATTTACTTAAATTTTTAGATTTTTTAAAAAATTTATTTTTATTTTTAGATTTTTTTGAAAATTTATTTTTATTTTTAGGTTTTTTGAAAATTTACTTAAATTTTTAGATTTTTTAAAATTTACTTAAATTTTTAGATTTTTTTTAAATTTACTTAAATTTTTAGATTTTTTAAAAAATTTATTTTTATTTTTAGATTTTTTTGAAAATTTATTTTTATTTTTAGGTTTTTTTAAAATTTACTTAAATTTTATTTTAGACAATGGAGAACAGCCTGGGTTCTTTCGTCGTGTTCTTGGAACTGTGGCTAGCATGAGCAGTGGATTAAGGGATCAGATTGGAAATCTCAAAATTGAAATAGAAGCCCTCGAGGAATTCGGAAAATATCTTTTTTTAGAAGTTGTGGAATTGAGAAATATGAAAGACAGAATGGATTACAGTCAGACATGGCAAGGAAAGTACTTCAATGTCCTGGGATATTTCTTCTCTGTGTACTGTGTCTGGAAGATCTTCATATGTACGATCAATATTGTATTCAACAGAGTCGGGAAAATTGATCCTGTGACGAAAGGAATAGAAATAGTGGTCAATTGGATGGGATACGAGATCGACGCCAGATTCTGGTCTCAACAAGTAAGTTTTCTGCTGGTTGGAATAATTGCGGTGACGTCAATCAGAGGGTTACTAATCACGTTGACCAAGTTCTTCAACGCTATAAGTAACAGGAAAAGTCAAAATTTAATAGTTTTGTTGTTGGCTCAGATTATGGTAAGTTTTATTTTAAAAAAAATTTTAATTTGATTTTTGTAGGGAATGTACTTTGTTTCTTCTGTTTTATTAATCCGGATGAATATGCCATTACAGTATAGAAGAATCATCACGGATATCCTGGGAGATCTGCAGTTTAATTTTTATCACAGATGGTTCGACGTGATTTTTCTGATTTCCGCATTAGCGAGTATTTTGTTTCTTTATCTGGCTCATAAGAAAACTCCAATGAGATAATATTTCCGACAATTAAAATAAATTATTTAAAAAAAGTAATGATTTTTTGGAACATAACTAGATTGATTAACGAAGAAAAATAAAAACCAAAAAAATATTTTTTCTTCATCGTCAAAAATCTACCGTATCTAGTCAAAAAAAAAAAATTTTAAAAATGTTTTAAAAATCAAATTTTCAGAAATTACAGTAATTTACAATTTTGATTTTCTGTGATTATTTCATAATCAAAAAAAAAATAAATTTTAAAAATTATTTCAATCAAAAATAAAATTTAACTTTTAAACCAACTTTTATATCCATAAATCCACAATATTATTTTTATAAAAACCAACAATTGGAATGACTCAAATCATGATCAACCTCGATATATAATTTCCATTCTTTTTTTTTCCCGTTCTTCCTCTAGCCATTTTAAAAATTTCTTTCCTCTCAATCCTATTTCTTGATTTCCTTTCTGATTCACTTCATTCTCAATATCCGCAATCTTCGCTCTACTTCTCTGATAAGCATAAACAGCCTTCAGAAGATGCCAAAAGTCAAATTCCGGCCAAAGGACGTCTTCAAAATGAATCAAAGAATTCGAGCACTGATACAGAAGAAAATCCGACAATCTATGTTCTCCACTAGTTCTGATCAAAACATCAATCGGAAGAGATTTCCCAGTATTCAAACACGACGACAGTAATCCTTCATTAATATCACCTTCTTCAATTAGTCCTTCTCGAATCCCTCTTCTGATGTCGTTCATGGCCGAAGTTATCTCTTCTCTCGAAGTGTAAGCCAGACAAACATTCACAAATCCACTAAAAATCCAATTTTACCAACTATCAAAACTAAAAAAACAATTTTTCAAAATATTTCAATTCCCTCCAGAGAGCAAGATTTATAAAAATAGAAAAATGTCAAATTTGGAAACTCGTATTTTTTACGACAGTTCTAAAAATTCATAGCGAAATATTTCCCTAAAAATCTCATTTTAAATTTCTACAATAACATAATTAAAATTAAAAAACTACTTTTTCTCAATTTCCTCTGGAATAAGATTTATAAAAATTAAAAATTTAATATTTTTAGGGAAATTCCAAAACTTCACCTCAAGAAAGTCCCCTAAAAACCTCATTTTAAATTTCTACAATAACATAATTAAAATTAAAAAACTACTTTTTCTCAATTCCCTCTGGAATAAGATTTGCAAAAAAATTTAAAAAATTAAAAATCTAATGTTTTCAGAAAAATTCTAAAAATTGACTCCCAAAACAACAAATTTCCATTTTTAAAACAACATTAAAACCAAAAAAACTTACTTTTCAAAATCTTTTGTAACTTCCTCAATTTCCGCCATTAATTTCTGAAGATCTCTTGGCAACAGTTCTCTTTTCCCAAAAAATCTAAAACATATTCTTTTTTCAATTAATTTTTCTTTTTCATTTAAAAGTTTTTCAAATTTTTCTTTTGCCATGTTCATCAAACCTCCCACTTCTTCTTCAGTTCTTTTAAAATTCTCAATTGAAAAAGCATATAGAGTCACTTCTTTGATTCCCAGTTCTCTACACCAGTCCAAAACTCTCATTATTCTCTCAAATCCAGCAGCATGACCTTTAATAATTGAATCCAGTCCTTTAGTTCTTGCAAATCTTCTATTTCCATCAAGAATGAATGCAACATGTCTCGGAATCACTCCTAACTAAAAATTTAGTAAAATTTAAAAAATTTAAAAATTTAATAAAATTTAAAAATTTAGTAAAATTTAAAAATTTAATAAAATTTTAAAATTTTAAAATTTTAAAAATTTAATAAAATTTAGTAAAATTTAGTAAAATTTCCAAAATTTAGTAAAATTTAAAAAATTTAATAAAATTTCTAAAATTTAGTAAAATTTAATAAAATTATAAAAATTTACTCAAATTTAGTTTAATTTTAAAAATCATCCAATTTAATAAAATTTTAAAAATTTTAAAATTTCAAATTTAGTTTAATTTTAAAAATTCCAAAATTCAATTTAATTTTAAAAATTTAAATCTAACTAAATTTAAAAACAGAAATTCTATTTTTAAAGTCCATTCAAGTGTCTTTTTTGGTTCATTGCCATTAGGAAAGCACACTGACTCAAAATGTAAAAAATCTAAATTTGGACTTTTTGAAATCCTTCTTGCAAAAAAATCAATTTTTGAATTAACGCCAAGTTTGGCAGTTCAAAATCTAATTATTTTCAAAGGAAAGATATCACACCAAGGCATCACAGCAAATCTTTGGTTTTTTTCACCAAAAATAACTGAACATAAAAATTTTAAATAAAAAAATATAGAAAATTTTTTAATTTCTCATATAAAAATATTTTAATTTTTTACATAACAACTTCTTAATTTTCATATTTTCTACATAAAAATATTAAAAACTTCTTAATTTTCATATTTTCCACATAAAAATATTAAAAATATTTTAATTTTTCATATAAAAATTTCTTAATTTTCATATTTTTCACATAAAATTATTAAAAATTTTCAAATTTTTCATATAAAATCTTCCAAATTTTTAATTTTTTTGTACAAAAATTTCTGAATTTTTAATTTTCATAAATCCTTTTAAAAAATAAAGGATAACAATAATTAGCCAAATTTGTATAGTAAAATCAATAAATTTCGCAATAAACAAAAATGAAAAACAACAATTTTCGTTGTTTTTCTTTATTTTCGATTACGAAACTTATTGATTTAACAATTTTTCTTGGAATTTTTGTTTGTTTTCAACTAGAGTACATTTTTTAATCGAAAATTTCACATAAAAACTTTCTATTTCCGTAAAAAAAGATAAAAAATCACAAGTACTAAATGTCAAACTTGTGTTTTGGTTTTTTTTTGTAATAAAAAAATTAATTTTTTTTAAGTTTTTTTGTAATAAAAAAATTAGTTTTTTTAAGTTTTTTTGTAATAAAAAAAATTAATTTTTTAAGTTTTTTTGTAATAAAAAAATTAGTTTTTTTAAAAGTTTTTTGTAATAAAAAAATTTGTTTTTTAAAATTTTTTTATTAAATATAAAATACGATAAAAATTATAATTTTATATAAACTTTAAAAAAATAAAAATATAATATTTAAAATTTCCATAATTAAAAAAAATTAGTTTTATTTAAAAAAAATTTTCGATGGGAAATTTCGTATAAAAATATTATTTCCTCAAATATCACAAGAATGTTGATTTTTTTAATTTTTTAATTTCGAAAAAATTTAAATCGTTAAGTTGGATTTTTAACTAAAATTTTACTATCAAAATTATATATCAAAATAAATTTAAAACTTTCTCTAAAGATGTCAGATAGAGATAAAAATCACGAGGGTAATAAATTCACAAATCACGATTTTTATTTTCCGTTCGAGAATTACTCATCCAATTAAGAAACTTCATTTTTATTTGTTTTCATATAAAATATAACTATTAAGATTGATAATTTTATATCAACTTTATTTAAAATTAAAAATATGAAAATCATGAAGATAACAAACTTTCAACTCACGAATTTTATTTTCCGTTCGAAAATTACTCATCCAATTAAGAAAATTTAATTTTTATTTGTTTTGATATAAAATATAACTATTAAGATTGATAATTTTATATCAACTTTATTTAAAATTAAAAATATGAAAATCGCGAGGACAACATAGGCAGAACTCACGATTTTTATTTTCTGTTCGAAAATTACTCATCCAATTAGAAAACTTCATTTTTATTTGTTTTAATATGAAATATAACTATTAAGATTGATAATTTTATATCAACTTTATTTAAAATTAAAAAACATAAAAATCGCGAGAAAGTCAAGTTCATACTTTATGATTTTAATTTTATAATTACGAAACTTATTCATTTAGTCTACTAAATCCGAATTTTTTTGTTTTCATTTAAAATACGACCTTATGATGAGAAATTTTATATCAACTTCCTTTAAAAATAAAATAAAAAATAAAAATCACAAGACTTGCAAATTTATACTTTGTGTTTTTGAATTTCATAATTACGAAACTTACTCATCTAACTAATTTTACAATTTTATTTTTAAATAAATTATTTTTGACATTAAATTTTATATCAATTTAAAAAAATAAAAAACTTTAAAAAATTAATTTTTTAAAAATCACAAAAATACGAAATTTATTTTTTATTTGAAAAATTTAAATTTATTTTATTTTATTTTCTAAAAATAAAATTTATTTTTTCGATCAAAAATTTTTGAAATCTTCAAAAATAAAATTATTAAATTTAAAACATTTTTTAAATTACGAAATTTATCGATTTAAATCACTAAATTGGATTTTTATTTATTTTAAAATTAAATAAAATTTCACATAAATTTTTTGAAATTTAAAAAGTACTAAATTTAAAACTTATATTTTGCACAATTACGAAATTTATTTACCTAATTTGTCGCAATTTTGTCTATTTTTAAATAAAAGTACATCTTTTGAATCAAAAATTATATATCAAAAAAACAGTTTTTAAAAATAAAAAAAAACAATTTTTAAAAAATAAAAAAATTAAAATTTTAAAAATAAAAAAAAACAATTTTTAAAAAATAAAAAAATTAAAATTTTAAAAATAAAAAAAAACAATTTTTAAAAAATAAAAAAATTAAAATTTTAAAAACAAAAAAATTTTAATTTTTAAAGTTATATTTTAGGATTTATATAATCTCAACACATATCCAACTAATTTAAATAATTTTCATTTATTTTAAAATAAATAATATATTCATAATCAAAAACCATATATCAAAAATAAAAAATTTTTCAAAGATAAAAATCCTAAAATTCATAAATTTACTTTTTATTTAAAATTTCTATATTTAACTAATTTTTCTAAATTTTGGATATTTAAAAAAAACTCATATCAACTGTTTTAAGAATTCTTCAAAAATAAAAATCCTAAAATTTCAAAATTTCCATATTCAACTAATTTTACTAAATTTCGGCTATTTAAAAAAACTCCTATATCAACTTTGTTTTACAACTTTCCTCCAAAACAAAAGATAAAAATTTCCAAAGTACTAAATTCCAAGCTCTTGTTTTGGCTTCATTTTCCATTTCTCAGAATATCCACTTGGATAAAATTCAATAGCTTTGTATTCCATTTTTATGGGACCAATAAAGCTTTCTCTCAGTATGACCATTTAACCAAAACAACAGATTCCACCGTTATCACGAGTTTTTTCTGTACTATTATTCCCCCACAAATTACTTATTAAAAATGCAACCATTTTCTTTTAAAAAACCTTTTTTTAAACTGTTACCTAGGCAACAAAGTCAAAACGATTTCGAAAACAAATTAGAATTTTCAGCTTACCTGTAAAATCCTTTTAGCCATGCCGCCCCACCACGGAACGAACTGGCCCTCATGTTCTGGCAGCCACTCCGGTTCGGACATCTATAACCTCCCTATCTCCAATCTCCCAGTATCCAAGTATCACAACCAGCTAAGCAAGATTTGTACAACCAACCACTTTGGGATCCAATTTATTCGGATAATTAATAAATTTCACAAAGAGATACTTGCTCGCGAATAACTTATGCTGAACTTTTTCACGGGCATGGCCTCGAGCGAGATAACTATACAAAACGAGACAAGATCATCAAAAAAGTTGTGGTGCAATTCTCATTTCTGGAAGAGACGAGAACGGCAACACCACTCAACTCGAGAGTTAGAGAACTGATCAAAAAGCGCAACAGGTTTTATGGAAATAATCAAGAAAATATAAAAAACGGCCGAGATGCTTGTTTTAGTTGCCGCCAGTTTCACCCGTTTCTCCGCCGCCCTCCTGATCGTCAGCAGCAGTATCAGAGGTCCACAAAGTCAAGTTGTCACGAAGCAGCTGCATGATGAGAGTGCTGTCTTTGTAGGAATCCTCATTCAGTGTGTCAAGTTCAGCAATAGCATCGTCAAATGCCTGAAAAGGAGCAGTAAGTCAGAGATCAAAAACCAGAAATTGGAGAGCCGGGCATGGACAGTAACCTGCTTGGCCAGCTGACAAGCGCGATCTGGGCTGGCGGTGATTTCGTAGAAGAAGACCGAATAATTGAGCGCTAGTCCAAGGCGAACAGGGTGAGTCGGCGGAAGCTGGCTCTTAGCAAGGTCCAGGGCTTCACTGTAGGCCGTTTGGCCATGCCCGGATGTTTCTGAAAATGATAAACGATAATTACCTGCTTGGCAAGTTGGCACGCCTTGTCAGGAGCATTCAAGATTTCATAGTAGAAGACGGAGAAGTTAAGGGCCAAACCGAGACGGATAGGATGAGTTGGTTGCATCTTGTCCTTGGCAATGTCGAAGGCTTCTTGGTAAGAATGCTGGGACTTGTCAACGACGGCTGGAATAAAAACGGTTCACAAGTGGATATTAGGTCACTACACAAGTCATCCCAAAAACCAAACCCCATGTTAAACGTGGCTAAAGGAGATCAATGAAACCAAGACTCACCACTACGATCATCACCAGTGGCAACTTCGGCCAAGTAGCGGTAATAATCTCCCTTCATCTTCAAGTAGAAGACCTTGGATTCAGGATTACCAGCCTTGGGAATCAAGTACTTGTCCAACAATTCCAAAACATCATTGCAAATGTCACGAAGTTCCTTCTCGACCTTTTCACGGTATTCCTTGGCCATTTGTTGTTTCTTTTCAGATCCTTCAGTCTTCTGCTCGATCGAGGAAATGACTCTCCAGCTGGATCTACGAGCTCCAACAACATTCTTGTAAGCAACAGAAAGGAGATTGCGCTCTTCGTTAGAAAGTTCAGATCCCAATTCTGTGACGCGCTTCATGGACTGTGCCATGTCATCATAGCGTTCAGCCTAAAAAAATTATTTAAAAACAAATCCAAAAATCCTACAAAAACCAACCTGTTCGGCGAGCTTAGCGCGTTGAACGAGTTCTTCTTTGCCGTCAGACATGGTCGCTTCCAATCAACTTGATACAAATCGAGTGAAGTACCTAAAAATTACTAGTAAAAACATATAGTAAGCTAAATGATTCGCGCCAAATGAAAATCCACACTAAATGCACGCAGAAAACTCATACGAACAAGAAACGGGAAAACGCTAAGTCAGAAGACGAGGGCAGGCCGAAATGGGCACCGGTCGAACGAGAGAACGAACACACAACTAAGGCCTAGTAAAGTCCCTCGCGAAATGCGCGCGCCGATGCACTAAAGGGTTCGTCAACCGAATAACATACAGGAAGGCTATGTGCCAAATCAGGCTTCAACGAGCTTTATCATTCTGCAAAAACAGTCAGAACACTGTGGAAGTTATTCAATGACAAGTAATCAGATGATCAAGACCAATGCCGGAAAAGAAAGAAATTTGTCTTTCACAAGAACTGCCTACTTTCGTTTGCGTACCAATTCCGGGGGCTGTCGTTCCCTTGGAATTGGTACGCGAACTAGTCAGCATACGCCCCTCTGAGGAAATATAGGGACCAGCTCGTGAACGATATTAGGAAAACATTGAGGGATGCTTTTCATCGAGTTCCAACCCCAAGAAAATCCAAATTTTTGTACTTT
The DNA here is from genome assembly GCA_009193035.1 of Halicephalobus mephisto. Classification (NCBI taxonomy): domain Eukaryota; kingdom Metazoa; phylum Nematoda; class Chromadorea; order Rhabditida; family Panagrolaimidae; genus Halicephalobus; species Halicephalobus mephisto. The sequence goes on along the minus strand of SWDT01000028.1, from coordinate 191,725 downwards.
TACGATCACATAGGGTTCATCCTTCGGAAACTCGTCGCTTTAATAAATATCAACATTTTGAATGGTAATTTCATACGAAACGCGCACCAATTCCAGGGATTTCATCATTAAACGGAGCTTCCGAGGACAGCCCACAGGACACACGCCCGATGATCAATATAGGACGAGTAAGCAAGTGTGCGTGCCAAGTTGTCTATCTCAATACAACACAAAGCGAGGGATTTCTACTAAGCAACAACAAGCCTTGCGGGGTTTTCGCAATTTCTCTTGGACATATGAATAGGATTCGAAGAATTTATATTTTAAGGATCGGGAATGACAGGTAAAGAGTTAGGGATTGGTAATAAATGGCAACCAAGGAAATAAGATGGAAAAAAACAACACAACGGAGAGGAAAGATTGGGACTAGGAGAATAGTGCAGAAATGAGGTCTCGAGCACCTGAGAGAGCTGATTACCTCTCTCTCGGAACGAAAATGGCAAGTACGGTAGAACAGACCGTAATGCCAAAAGAAAAACGGGCAAAATCAGCCAGCTCCGGTCGGCACGCTTCTTGCTACCTAAAATCTACTTTTTTCAATTTTCTAATTTAATTTAATTTTTTTATTTTTTATGCTAATTTCCAGTATTTCCTCGTGGTTATAATTTTAAAAGAAAAACAGATATAATTGACTAGTTCCGTTCGGCATGTTTTTCTTTTACCTAAATTTCTTTAAATTTCTGTTTTTATATATCATTTTCCCTATTTGGTTGTAGATTATAATTTTAGAAGATAATGAGTAAGATTAGTCAGTTCCATTCGACATATTTTTCTTATTTTTTCGTTTAAAATTAATTTTTATTTTTTAATTTTGATTTTGATTTTATTTCCATATATTTTTATATATTAATTTCCATAATTTCGTTATAGATTATAATCCTAAAAACACGGATATAACACATCAGTCTGTTCGGCATGTTGTTATTCTTTTTTGCCCAAAATCCAACTTATTTTTCACTTTAAATATTTTTTACAGTTTTTATTAATCTTTACTCCTTTTAAATGGTAATTCGAGAAAACAGCGGATAAAGTCAGTTTGGTTTCATTTGATACGATTTTGTCTTATTTCCTAAAATCCAGCTTATCTTTCAGTTTGGAATACTTTTAGTGTTTACTATTTTCTTGTTTGTTTCAGTATTTCTGAATTCGATTTAGTCACCTTTTTCGCCCTTTTCCCCTTCCAGAGATTGCAGAAATTTCCAAGGCCGAGTCATGCGCAATATTTTCTATGATCATTTTTTCCTTAGTGTTGTTGTTCCTGCATCAAGGGACCGCCACCCACAGAAATATCGTGATTCAGCGCCTTTTTTGATAGATAGTGGCGCAAATTTCGTAACGATTGGCCCATGAAGGTCGTAAGTTTTGGGAAAAATCGTAATATTCGAGGTTATTGACTACAGGACGGAGTACGCGAATGTCTTGTCGTAGCTCTTGTTTTTCTCGCATTTCTGAAGTGTACATTCATACTAGCGAAATTTCCTTATTCATCGTTAAGCGGCCGATGGTCATTGAGCAAAAAGGACTTGCTAAATCCGAGCTCAAATTGACGAATGAATTTCCGTAAAATACTAATACCAATTTATTGAATTTCGTTCTAATTTTAGAATTGCAAAAATCTAAACCCATGCTAGATTTCCCTGCAAGTAGTTATTTTCGTGAAAATTTTCCAAATTTAATCTTTTGGGATTATTGTTCTTTGGCGTTACTACATTAAACCCCTCCCAAAATAACCTATATTTCATCAACTTTCGCGCAGTCAACAACTTTGTCATCTAACCATCAAGTCCAGAGAATTCTCCTTTGAGTATTTTCCACCAAAACGTTCCGCTTTGCTTACTATGAAACGAACGAAATTATTTAAGAAATGCATTTGTCTATTCCTGCAAGAGGTGACCGTTGCAGCTATTAAGACCAGTCTGTCGGTTCTTCAGTGATCTGCTAGACGGGTCTAGTTCGTAAATCTCTCAACAACTGTACATTGACGGACTTGGTTGCGACCAGATATCCCCTCTGGATCTACGTTCTCCTCATTGAAGAATGAACAAGTGTTTATCGACTTGGAAATTGGCTCTACTCTGTTGTTTCGAAGTCTATTTCGAAACTTATTTAGCGCTTTTTCACTTCTTTGGCGGGAGCATTGTTTCTTTCAAATTGCGCGCCTAAAGTTCCACGATTTTGAATTCTTTAAATTGACCTCGAATCACTAATGGAAGTGACTTCATTATGCAATCAGAAAAAGATTCGCACAACCTGTATGATGAACAAAATAAAAATCTTAAAAACTAAAAATTGAGCAATTAATGATTATGGCCGACATATTGTTCGACTATCCACATCATCAGGCTTAATGATCTGCAGCAGATATTGAATGACCATTAGAAGTTCCATTGTTCTGATGACTCTTGAGGGAAGTGCCCACTTCTCTGATTGATGAGATAGTTTTCTTAAACCAAGCCTTGCCTCCTGGTTCATTGGTAACACTAGTGGACATTTGATGACTTATCTCCTGATTATGACAGAGAGCTTGAACAAGTGCCAATTTCGTCTCCGCTAATTCCATCTCAATCTGATGAATTTCTTGTTGTTTTTCTTCCAATTTCTCCATCAAATCCATCACAGTCAAACTACCAGCAGGCCCTTCATCAGGACTACTTGCCGTTGATCCATTACTATTTCTTTTTCTAGGACTTTCAACTAACCAATCTGCTAAAGCTCCAGAACAAGTATCACAAGCACTAACTCTCAACGACACCATCTTTTTCTCTTCATTGTATTTCTTCTGAAATTCTTCTATTCTTCTACTATGATCTCCAACAATTTTCTTATAATCAGCAGATAAAGAATTGGCTCTATTTACTTCATTTTCCAATCTTGTCATTTCACGACGACAACGATCTTTAACCTAAAAATATTTTTAATTTCAAATTCTTCAAAAATCACTAAAACTAACCATATCACTTTCTTCCCTCATAATTTTTGCTTGTTCTTCAAGTTCTACACATTCTTTAGTTTTTCTTTCTACTGTACTTAGAGCACTTTCAAGTTGATCTTCTGTCTAAAATAATTCATAATTTTCATTTTTATTTAAATTCAAAAAACTTACCGAATCTAATTTATTTCTCAATTCAATTTTACTTGTTACCAATTCATGTGCCAAATCATCATTCTCATGTTCTAATCTCATAATTGTTTCTTGTAATTTTAAATTTTCTCTCTCCAATCTTTCCAATGGATCTTGAGATTCCAATTCTCTCTGTTTCAACGAATGATATTCATTTTCATATTGAAGTAATCTCTTATGACTTATCTTCAATTTCACCGCATTTTTAATCAGATCTTTTGCGTTTGATTCTGTTCTATATCGTCTTGGAAGTGCAACTCTAAAGTATTTCAAAACACCTTCAAAATCCAATTGAAGAAGAACTTTCTTCGAATCTTGCAGCAATGCTAACGAAATATGGAATATCGTATTCATTCCTTCTGCCAAGAATAAATCAACAATAAAAAACACCATTTGTAGAGGAAATTTCGCTGTAAATAACGTCAAAAACCACTGAGAAGCATACATATGAGTTTCAATTCCAATATCATTAAAATGAGAATGAAGTTCATGAGCATAATCCTGCATTAATCTTTCTAATTGATAAAACCGTAAATGAAGAGCATCAAATCCAAGTTTGAATAAATCTCTCAAACCATAATCAAACATTATTTTAACCAATACACAAAAAGCTTGTTCTTCTGGCATCTAAAAAAACCAAAAATAAAAACTTCTAAAAATTACCACTTACATGAAGCAAAAGAGCAGCAGCAAGAAAGCTTAATCCTTGACAATAGTTTACTTCTTCATCATACAATGAATAAGCTTTGCTAATTTTATACAAAGCTTCTTGTCCAAGACCATTAGATTCCTTAAAGTAATCATGAGCAGGAAATGTACGATGAATATCTCTTAAGATTACTGTATCAGATGGGCATTCCTAAAATTACTCTTACTTTTTTAAACAAAATAAAAACCAAACCTTATCTAACAACATTCTATAAGTATTTGCCAAATCGTCTTCTTTCCAAGCTTTAGCTAACAATTGCCAAACTTCTGTTCTCAATACATCCGGAACTCCGTCATATATCAATTCATTCAATTTACTAGGTCGACTACATTGATCTTCTTTCCATTTTTCAATTATATTTTTCCATTCTTCCATAACATCTTCTGGACATTCCTGATTAACCGCTCCTGATCCAGAAAGCAAAGGCTCATCTCCATCACTGTCATTTTCATCTGCTAAATGAATCAATTGAGCAGGAAGTTTTGTTGGAGATCTAAGAACTCCAACAGAATGACGTGAACTCATTGTCCTTTCTCGTTCCGTTATAGATTCGCATTTCAGGACCTTGTAAGGAGCTTCTGCACTTGTCGATGGGCTCTCATCCATCTAAAATATTAAAAATAACAATCCATATATTAAAAACTTATAAAATTGAATCTACATTGTTTCCCTAAACAAATTCATATATTAAAAATCTACAAAACTTAATTTAAACAAACTTTCACAAAATTCCATATATCAAAACTTAATTTAGATTAATTTCCTCAACAAGTTCATATATGGAAAATCCATAAAATTAATTCCTACTAACTTTTCCAACAACTTCACATATCAAAAATTGATAAAACGTAATATACACGAACTATTCCGAAAATACCATATATCAAAATTCCATTTTTGACCTAGTTTACGTATAAAAAATATATAAAAAATAAATTTTTCCCAACACTGCTATTGCAGCCTTCTAAATACTCGATAACGACGTTTCCGCCACGTGTTATGGAATAGAGCGGCTGCTTTTTCATTTTTTTTCTTTTTTCCAATGACTATTCTCTAATTCTTAGTTCAATTATTCTCAAAAAAATCAAAAACGAAAAATTTTAAAAAATAAAATAATGAACAAAAACTTGACAAACTTGACGTTTTTTAAGTTCCATGTAAATCTAGATGCCCTTGAACGAAAACAACTAGAGCATAAATGCACAAATACAGGATTCTAATCAGATTAACTTTTGAAAAATTAATGTACATAAAAATTATAAAAATCTAAAAACCATTGAAATCCTAAAATCCGATAAAAAAAATCAAATTCTTAGAAAAAAAACATTCCTTTAAAACTTTTTCTATTTTCTTCCGTTCTCCGTTAAGAAAATTGACCATTTTATGTTTACACAAAACCACATGTTGACCTTTCCCTATCCCTATCGATTTAATCCAATGGATAAAACTTACTTTGATCGTCAAAAAATAACTTTCATTCACAGCTTTTCTCGTAACATACCAAAATCTCTCATATTGTTGAAAAATTCTCGCTTTACATTCAATATTAAATCTAACAGGCTCATTGATTCCCTCAAGTATAACATCTGCTGCCACAGTTATATAAACTCGAGTTTCTAAAAAATCAACAATAATTTCAAAATTAACTATTTTAAAAATTACCTTTTGGAGTTTCTGTATTTAATACTTCAAATTGCGGAACACATGGATTCCACAATCCTTCAATCATATACGTTCTATTTCCTTCACCAGACACATCATTTTCAATATCCAATAAATGCATATCCGCTTCTCTTACATTTCTTCCAGGAGCCAGTAACAATCCAAAACATTTCTTAACTGCCAACGGTCTAGGTCCACTTACTTGTCTAATAACCACCACAACTCTTTTTTCTCTATCTCTTCTTAATTTCAAACAATTCTTATCCATCGGACACAATGTAAAACCTTTTTTTTGATCTTCTTCTTTCATTTCTAAAAACGCTTCAAATTGATAATCTTCTTCAACACCTTTCGGAGCAGGACTACAACTTCCAATTCTCGGTGACGATGGAGATTGTGGTAAATTAAATTGTACACCAACATTTGGATCTGTATTTCTAAAAGCATTTGCAAAACAAGTCAATGCTTTACCCGCTGCATCAGGTACATGACATCTAAACACGTGACATTGATTAAGTTCTTCTGTTCCTGTAAATTGCGTAAAACTCAAAGCAAAACACGCTCTTTCTGGAGAATTCAGTTGACCTCTAGCACAGAATCTGATTCTTTGAACAGGAAATGTTGAAATTTCTGATTTGCTTGATTGTTCATATAATTTAACAAGTCCACCAGCAAAATTAGGAATAACAATAATAATCGGAATAGCATCATGAGCTTTTTCTCTATTAAAATTAGCAACAATTTGCAGCATTTCTGTTTCACTCAACGGATTATCAATTTTCGAACTTCCCAAATAGCTAATCTGATCCAACATTGTAGAATTTTTAGAAACTTGTAAATCTCCTGATTCTAGCAAAGTACTTGAAGTAGATGGAAGACAACTAGAAGAACCCGTCATTTGAGGAAGTCCAGAACTAGCATTTCCACCTGAAAAAACAAAACAAATATAAAAACTAAAAAAATCTTAAATCCCAAATATCCCACCCAAACTAGAAGCTCTTGTTTTTACTGCTCTCAAAGATTTTTTTCCTTGATCAACTAATATTCTTCCTAAAGTAGGTGAACTCAATCCAGAAGTTATTGAATTTCGCTGTTTCTGGTCTCGAGGTGATGAATTTGACATTCTCAAAAAATTTCCAATCTTAGATATATGTAAATAGAAAAATCCCGCAAATAATCGGAAAAAGGAAATGAGAAAAGCCAAAAGCCTATTTGAATTTGAGCATCTAAAGCAAAAAGATATATTACAATTCAAAAGATTTCAAAAAAGACATATTACAATTCAAGGGATTTTGAAAAAAATCATAATTAAAAAATCCAGAAATGTCACTAAAAATAAAATTGTACTTTTGTCAAGTTTATCTTTGACGTCAAAAACTTAAAAACTAATGTTTAATTAAAAAATCCGTTTTAATCCAAAAAAACAAGATTTCACGAAAGATAAAAAACATCAGATTAAATGATTCAAAAATCCCAAAAAAAACCATAAAATTTAAAAACTTAAAAAAAAACTATATTTTTACATTAAAAATTATACAAAAATTAAACTTTTTTAAAATTAATTTTATAAAAACTACAAAATTCCAATTTCCCATCACACACATCAATAAAACGATTGTATTCATCCTCAACACTGACAAAACTCTTCTATTTCAGAAAAAATGCACACACGGGAAGCTATTGGGAAGAAGCAGTGTTGGGACTCTAGCTGCCGCTGGCAACCGTTAGAACTCAGACCATTGAAGTTAGAATGGCCTTATTCTTAACGGAATCCCGGTCGAACGTTTTCTCTCAGACAAGTAAGGAAAAAAATTAGAAAAGCAAGGGAGAATTGGATGTGTAATGCCATGGAGTAATCTCTGAACCACAATAACGTCAAAAAAATGTATCAAATTCAAATTTTTAAATTCAAAATTACTTTTAAAATAAAAACTTACATAATTTCCTTTCAGCTACAGTCGGTTCCAAAACTGCTTTTAAATTTTCACAAGAAAATACGTCTTTAGTCAAATTCGACATTTTTCAGTTGACAAAAATAATCAAAATTTAGTGAAATAACAGAAATCAACTGGTCATAACCCGGATTTCAATTAGTAATCAGAAATAATTCCCGTTTTTAACCAATTTGACGAAAAAACAGCAAATATGTCCTGTAAAATAACAATATCAATTTTTAGTTTAATTTTTCGACAAAAAATCTATATTAAAACACGAAATATGGCGGAATAAAAAAGAAACTTGTCACAATGAGACATGACTTTGTTAGTTTGGAAAAAAAAATTGGATATACATAGTTGCCATCAAAATTCTTCACCAGAATTTTTCTCCAAAGTGAATAAAGGCATTTAAACTAAAAAAAAACAGACAGAAGCGCTCAATAACAGCTAAAATTCCAGCCAAAAAAGGCAACAAAACTAGTTTTACTTGGATTCTTTAAAAAAACTATTGAAATCAATCAATAAAAAAATCTTATTTCCTATAAAATCTAAAAAAATGAGCTGTCAATTCACATAAAACAAAGAGAACAAACAATCATTAACCATCATTCCCAAAATCAATAATCAAACAAGTCTACTGACACAATTGATTTTATCCCTATCTCATAACCAGATTATTCACAAAAACAATTCTCCAAAATCAATCAATTTAAAAAACATTAAAATTTCATCATTAATTTTCTTAAAAAAACATGTTTTTTTCTTCAAAGATCATTAATCTATTTGTAAAAAATTATGAATTTTTAAAACAAAATTTAGAAAAAAACTCGGACTATTTTATGAGGAAAGAAAACTCGCGCGCAAAACTGTTCCTCCTCATTCAATGCGTTAGTTGAGCTTCCATAACAGAGGCATTCATCCTCGTCTTTCGTTTTTCGATTGAAAAAAGGATAGACAATGCAAACCCTACTGGCAAACATTCCTATTTTCTTGCGCTAAGTTGCTTCAATTATTAACTATTGAACTTTAAATATTATAAACAAATAAAAACTTTGTCAAATTTATAATCAAAAAAACTAACCTTGATTTTCACAAAAATCAAACTTATTTATCATTGAAATTCTTGGAGAAGGCGTGTTTTGTTCAGAAGATGAACTCCGAATTCGGAATACTTTTCTTAAAAACACTCTAAGATTAGTGTCATCTGCAGATTCTGAATTCATCTGGAATATTTTAAAAATATACCTAAAAATAAAAAAACAAAGAAAAAGATAAAGCGATAAATAACGCTTGATAAAAAAACACGGTCAAATTGATTAAGAATTTTATGAATTTTTTATTGAAACAAACCGTATAATTATTCCGTTTCTGGAAAACATCGCTTGAGAGTTGTTCTTTCGGACAAACTTAGGTCTGGATGCCAGAAATCCAGTACGAAAGCTAATCTGTCTTCCTTAGAATTTGAAGAATTCACAGAATGTCTAGAAAAAATAATCAAAATGAAAATTAAAAATAAACTTACGGTCGAGAATCATCGAAAATAAAGCATTTTCCTTCTTCCCAAGTGATCTTCTGAAATTTTACATTAAACAATATTGTAAAAATTAAAAACAAAATTTTGGCGAAACTGTTTTAGAACGAATTTTTGGAAATTTTAGGATTATCCCAAAAATAAGAGAATTACTGGAGTTGTAACTTTTTACTTTTATGAAGTTCGTTCTCTTTTTGGGCGGGAATTCGAAAACTTCAAAAATATATCGTTTTTGAAAATTTGATCATATTTTTGTGAAAATTAAAATAAAACTTTCAGGGAACTATTTTAAAGCGAGTTTGTAAAACTTTTTAGAAACAGACTTTGATTCTGAATATAGATCCCAGAAGTTGTCACTGAATTTCGGAGGATTCTAAGTTTAAAAAATTTAAAAAAAAACTTACGTTATCGTCGACCATCAGAAAACAAGAATCTCGATCGTTGGGAACTTCCAATCCTAAATGACATCTCAGACGGATATTTGTAGGCCCTCGATGAACTTGGATTGTAGATCTGGCAGGCAACATGGAGAAGAAGATGTTCCCAAAGGCACATCCGTACATCGTGGACTCTAGGGAATGGACAACGGCCATCAAGTCCGGATCTTCACGACAGTGCTGATCCATCCACTGCCCTTGATTCAGTAGTGGAAACACAAACCAACAAGAACCATTGGATTCTTGATTTTTTTTCCACATTGAAGGATTTTTCGAAAGAAACTAAAATTTAAAAATTGAAAAAAATCAAAATTAATAAACACGAACCTTTAATCCGGCCAGTTTTATCGTAGCGAAGGACGATTCGAGTTTTAGAATGTCCTTAACAAGAATCCTACCTGAGTCTTCCAAAGTCCAGATCGGCCGGGATTCCAATTCGACTATATTGAAAAGAAGGATTTCGTCCTGATCCCGGGATTTCTCCAGACCTTTTTTAATACGTTGATAATTAGACGACTCCCCAAATACATCATTAAAAAACTTATTGGCTCTACTGAGAAGCTGAAAAAGTAAAAATTCATATATGAAAAAAAAGAAAAAACTTACTGTTAAATTTTTCGAACACCGAACACAAGAAGAAGATGAACAAATCGGTTTCACTGGATATAGCCGAGGATAGAGCCGTTCATCGAGGGATGAAAAAAGTAACAAGCAGAGGTAAAACAAAAAAGGAGTAAATCCAATAAGAAGGTAGAAAGGAATCATGTGGAAAATCGACGAAGAAAAGCGAAAATTCGAAGGAGCCTAGAATTGGCGCCGCGAGTCACTTTGCCAACGATTACGAAATCCATATTTTTAGGATTCTAGTGAACCTTCTAGGATCTTCTCAAATATCTGGGATATTTTTGAAACTTTTTGGAATTTAATAAAGATTAATAAGCGAAATTCAGAGGAGCCTAGAATTGGCGCCGCGAGTCACTTTGCCAACGATTACGAAATCCATATTTTTAGGATTCTGTTAAATCTTCTAGGATCTTCTCAGATCTCTTTGAACTTTTTGGATTTAATAAAGATTAAAATCAATATGTGAAATTGAGAATTCTAGAAGGTTGCAGGAGGTTCTGGAAATTCGCACTGAGAACTTCCATGATGAAAATTTTTGAAAATTCGATTTAATATCATTTTAGACACCTCTGTAACCTTCTATCCTCCTATTGAATATTGTAAAAATGTGAAAAATTAATTTAAATTCTCCATGTGATTTTTTGAATATTTTGCAAAATAATCGAAATTTTTGATTTTTTTAAATTTAAAATTTTCGAATTTAAATGAATTCAATTCAGATTAAAATATTTCGATTTTAAATAAAAATTGTTTCAAAATTAAATTAAATTTATTTCGAAATTTTTAATTTTAAAAAAATTTAAAAAAAATTAAAAATATTTTTAAAATTTATTTTTACCGTAATCTAGCGAAGATTATTTTTCTTGAAAAATCCTTATTTTAATTTTAGTAGATTTATTTAAATTTTTTTATTAATTTTTGTACTTATGTAAAAAATATTTTTTTTGGAAATTATGTCCAAAAATGAGATTATGTAAATCAAAAAAATTATTCCAACTGTATTTTACTTTTTTTTTGTCATCATTTTGTGTTTTTAAATTTTCCAAAATGGGATCCAGAAAAAAAGAAACGGAAAAACCAAAGAAAACGTTCAATCTCTACACCTCCAGGAGATTGATTATAGGTAAAATTTTTATTAATTTTTAATCATAATATTGCAAAAATTAAAAATGCTTTTAAAATCACCTCGAAACAACTTCTTTGAAATTTTCGGAAATTTCTAAAACCTTCAATTTCGGCGTTGAAGTTTTCAGAGAATTTTAGGTTCGGAAAATTTTCAAAAAAATTTTGAAGATTTTAGAAATACCTACTGGATTCTAGAAATTCTGAAAAATTTTCGGAAATTTCTAAAAAATTCTGAAAAATTTTGAAAATTTATAAAATTTTAAACATTCTAGAAATTCTGGAAAATTTTGAAAATTTATAAAATTCTGAAAATTCTAGAAATTCTGAAAAATTTTGAAAACTTTTATGAAATTTCGAAATTTACAATAATTTTTTAATTTTTGAAGATTTTAGAAATTTTAATTTTTTTGAATGTAATTTTAGCGATGATGTTGATGTTGGGGATTTACTGTACAATCTCGATGAGGTCCCACTTGGGAGTGGCGATGGTGTGTATGGTCAACGCCACTGCGATAAAGGAAATCGCTTTGAGAGAATCCGGGACTAATTACAGTACTCACGGAAAACTTTCGACGAAGATTTTCGGGATTGAATCTCCTTTCGACGAAAACACGTGCTACAATCCGACGAGGAATAAAGGGATCGAATATGTGGACAATGGCTACAAGGTAAGAGAGATCTTAAAAAATCACTATTATTCAAATAGAAATAGAAATAGTCACTATCCTTTAAATGGAAATAGTCACTATCCTTTAAATTGGAATAGAAATAGTCACTGTCCTCCAAATGGAAATAGTCACTATCCTTTGAATGGAAATAGTCACTATTCTCTGAATTGGAATAAATATAGTCACTATCCATTTTTGCTAGACCTACTTTTTGGATAGTGATTTCTAAAACTTCAACAGTAAAAATAATAACAAGTAAAATCTTCTAATAACTGTCAAAACTAGTCATTGTTCATTTGTTGTAGTAGGTATTTTTGGATAGTGACTAATTTCGTTGAATTTTGAAAACATTGCTGATCGGGATTTTTAGGGAACGTTTATCTGGTCCAATGAACAGCAATCTTTGCTTTTCTCTGCGGGCTTCTACGGCAATGTGATGATCATGTTTTTTTCCGGTTTCCTCGTCGACAGATTCGGTCCTGTCGTCGTCGGATTGGTCAGCATGATGGGGATGACGACCACGATTCTGTTGACCCCTTTGGTGGCTCATACAGATTATTATTTGTTTTTCGTTTTGAGGATGATTTTCGGGGTGTTTGAGAACCCTATTTTGCCCGCTCTTTCGGATGTCGTTGCGAGGTGGTTTCCGGCCACGGAACGGTCTACTGTAGCGGCGTTCTACACCTCCGGGAACCAGTTGAGTGCCTCCCTGGGGGTCGTGGTGGGGTCCAAGTTCTGCGAGCTCGACCTGCTCGGGGGCTGGCCTCTGATCTTCTACCTCGTCGGGGGTCTAGGGGTGTTCTGGATAGTTCTGTGGAAAAGTCTCGCAACGAATTTTCCGAGCAAAAGTAAATTTCTCTCAAAAGAAGAAAAAAATTATCTTTTTGAGACAAATGAGAGATATTTCACGACCTTCAGACAGAGAAAACAATCCGGTCTGAAAATGCCCCTGAAAAAAATGGTTTTTTCGACCGCGACCTTGGCAGTGGTCATGGCCCAGTTCAGCTTCAACTTCAGCAACACCATGATGCAGACCTACCTCCCGACCTACTTGAGGGATGTCATGAATCTGGACTTGAATGAAGTAGGTTTGTTTATTTTTAAATAAAAATAAGGAAAATGCTTCGTTTTTGTGTAATAATCGCAGGCGTTCGGTCTGGTTTTCTTTTTCGAAATTTTTCGGAACAATTGGCCCAGCGTCGCAGTCGAGTCAAAAGGAGTCCCAGGAACAACGCTCACACCTCCCATGTGGTCTAGTGGTTAGGATTTCTGGTTTTCACCCAGGCGGCCGGGGTTCGATTCCCCGCATGGGAAGCTTCGTTTTTTCAATTCATTTGAAAAATTACATCAACTTCCAATGTTGTCTTCAACCTCCCCGAGAGAGGGTAACGGGTACTTTTTGGCGCCAAAAAATGAAATAATTCTTTTAGTACTTTTAAAAAAATTAGTTTTTCAAAAATAGTTGTTTTAAAATTTTAAAAATAATTCTCAAAATTTTTAAAAATAATTTTTTAAATTTAATATATTTTCAGAACGGTCTGTACACCGCAGTCCCATTCTTCGTCCAGTTGTTCAGTAAAAACATTCTTGGAAATATATCTGATTTTTTGAAAAAAAAGAAAATTTTGACGGCTTCTTCCGCTTGTAGGATCTTCCAAAGCATCGGTAATTAATTTAAATACTTAATAAAAAATTTTAAAAATAATAAAAAAAATAAATTTTTGAAATACTTAATAAAAAATTTTTAAAATAATAAAAAAAAATAAATTTTTGAAGTACTTAATAAAATAGAATTTTAAAATAATAAAAAAAGTAACTTTTTGAAATACTTAGGAAAATAGAATTTTAAAAAATAAATTTTTAAATATTTAATAAAAAGTAGTTTTAAAAGTAATTTTTTAAAATAAAAATTAATTTTTTAAGTAATTTTTAAAAAAGTAGAGAAGAAATTAAATAATTTTTTAGATAAAAAATAATTTTTAAGTAATTTTAAAAAAAATAGAAAGAGGAAATTAAGTAATTTTTTAAATAAAAAGTAATTTTTTAAGTAACTTTTAAAAAATAGAGGAAATTAAGTAATTTTTTAAATAAAAATTAATTTTTTAAGTAACTTTTAAAAAATAGAGGAAATTAAGTAATTTTTTAAATAAAAATTAATTTTTTATGTAATTTTTAAAAAAGTAGAGAGGAAATTAAATAATTATTTGGTGAAAAATTTTAAATAGTTTTTTAATCAAGAAAAATAACTTTCAGCTTCATTTGGAGCGGCTGTGGTTCTTATTTTTCTGGCGTTCTATGTCGATTGTACGACGCCGATCTCCGGTTTGGTCCTGTTGGCTGCCTTCGGATTCTGTTTTGGAGGAGTGATTCCTGGGAGCTTCACTTCTGCCCTCTGTATTGCTCCTAATTACACTGGTTTGGTCCTGGAGCGAAAATTAAAAAAATAAAAATTTTAGGAATAATTACTTCATTCACTTTGGTCGCCGGCGCCATAGGTTCCATTTTCGCTCCGTCGGTCGTGGCATTTTTGGTTAAACATGTTAGTTTTTTTGAATTACAAGTTTTAAAACGGAAATTTTAATTTTTTTGGATATTTCTGATTTTTGACGAAAATATTTTTTTGATTGCCCGCGAATTTGAATTGTAATTTTTGAAATGTCATGATTCTTGAAGCGAAAACTTATTCATCCGGGAATTCAAATTAGGATTTTTTTAAATTTGGAAATTTTCACAACGAAAGTCTGATTCTTGATTTACCCAAAAATTCAAAACGCAATTTTTTGAAATTTGGAAATTTTCACAACGAAAGTCTGATTCTTGATTTACCCGCGAATTCAAATTAGGATTTCCTTAAATTTGGAAATTTTCACAACGAAAATTTTCTTTTTAATTTACCCGGGAATTTGAATTTTAATTTTCTCAAATTTGGAAATTTTCAAAACGAAAATTTTCTTTTTAATTTACCCGGGAATTTGAATTATGATTTTCAAAATTGGAAATTATTACAATTTATTTTGTACTTTGATTATTCGTCCAACATTATGCTTTCCAGGGAACGAGATTCGAGTGGAGTATAGTGTTCTGTCTGGTGTCGGCTATAAACGTCATCGGCGGATCCATCTTCTTCGTGTACGGTACTGCCAAAGTCCAGCCTTGGGCGAAGACTTCTCTCCCTTCTGTTGCCGCTACAGTATCCACCCATCGTGGAGGAAAGAACAGGAACAACGCGATCAGGATCAACAAAAATTCGGAATTAAAAATTTAAAATTCTGATTCCATTCAGAAACCTACGGGTTCCCGTTGGATTTATTTTCAATTTTTTGTTGATATATGAAAAATAAATGTCAAAAATCTTCTTAAAAGTCATCAAACCGGAAATCGAAAAAGATTAAAGTTTTCGTTTCAGAATTCTTCAATCCGGAAATGAAACTTCAGGACGTCTTCGGCCACTTCTGCACCAGGACAGCCCGGGCCAGACTGGTATTAATTATTTCTATTTTTGCTTACTGAAGTTTTAAAAATAGTGAAATATTGTGAAAATTTGGAAAATTCCAAAAAAATTTCAAAAATCTTAAAAATTTTAAATTTCGAAAATCTTAAAAATTTTATATTTCGAAAATTCCGAATATTTTTAATTTTATTTATTAAATTAAAAATTTTTTAACTTTCTAAAAACTTCGAAATTTTAAAAATAATAATTTTTAATTTTTACACTTATTACATTAGGGATTTTTTGACTTTTCTAAGATACTGTGGAATTTTCTAAAATCAACTTCTGAAACCTCGAGTTTTAGAAGTTTCTAAAAAATCGATGAAATTCGTGTCGAGATGACATCTTTAAATATTTTTACAATTTTACGATTTAGGGCTTACTATGACCTTGGACACCTACACTAGGGCTCAGGTGGCTGAACACAACTTTCCGGAATCCCTCTGGATCGTCGTTCACGGAAAAGTCTACAATTTGACGAAATTCTGTCAAACCCATCCTGGAGGCGAAGAAGTCCTTCTAGAAGCTGCCGGCACCGACGCCAGCAAAGCTTACGACAGAGTGAACCACTCGATGGACGCCAAGGACTTCATGATGGACTACTTGATCGGAAAAATCGTCGAAAATTAAAGAGTTTTTTAAAAATAAATTTTATTATTTTTTATAAAATTAGAAAATTAAAGAATTTTTTAAATATAAATTTTATAATTTTATATAAATTTAAAAAATTAATGATTTTTTTAAAAATAAATTTTGTAATTTTTTATAAAATCAGAAAATTAACGAATTTTTTTAAAAATAAATTTTGTAATTTTTTCTATAAATTTTAGAAAATTCTTCAGAGACGATCTTTTTTGAAAAATTCAATTTCGAATTTATATTTGATATCTGTAGAATTTAAAAAATGATTAATTTAAATCACAAGAGGGGATTATCCACAGCCGAAATTCTTATTTATTGAGTGTTTGGATTTCATTTTTTGTCTTCAGAATTCTCAAGAGGATTAATCTTGAAGAAATATAAACGAATTTTCTGAAATTTCCAACAATTTTATAAAATTTAAAAAAATTTAAAATTAAAAAAAATTATAAAATTAAAAAAAATTTAAATATTTAAAAAAATTTTAAAATTTTAAAAAATTCTAAAATTATAAAATTTTAAATTAAGAATTTTCGAAATTCTAAATTCATAAAAAAATTCTAAAATTAAATTGAAAAAAAATTTTTAAATTTTATATTTTTTTTTAAATTTCGAAAAAAATTTTTTTAAATTTTTTCAGAATTTTATAGAAATTCTAAAATTTACAAAAAACTTTATTTTGGAACTATTTCGTCACAATTTTAGGATTTAATTTTTACAATTACTGTTTATGAGTCCTTCAAATGTGTTTTGACTTCTGCGTCACTAACTGTGGAAACCAACATCTGCCCGTAGTAACTGTAACTTTTGGCTAAAATCGGGACTAAGAAGCTCTGATGCATGAACGCTGCTAATCTCCAGAATCTGTTGCCCAGGGGATCGGAGACGGCGGGACAAAGAATGCAGTTCAGGTTGACGGAGGTGTGATAAGCGATGGATTGCAGAAAAACGAAATGATAAAGACAGATCAGGGACATGCTGAAGAGGGGCCAAGCCGTGTTCGAACGGGATTCCGTCCGGAAGTTGGCCCCGATGAACAGCATATACAGCGGAACCAGCAGAATGAACACGTGTTGCACGAAGTAAATCAGCACTTCGCCCGGGAGCTGCAATACCGTATTCTTAGAGCATCAAAAACAAATTTCTAAATCATCCTATGGCATTACTGTAGAAAATTTCAAAAAAAATTATTTGATCAAATTACTGTAAAAATCGAAAAATGAATTTTTTTAAAATTGTGTTATTAAATTACTGTAGAAAATTCGGAATAAAATTAAATCACTGTAAAAATAAAAAAACAAATTTTTTAGAAATTGTGTCATTAAATTACTGTAGAAAATTCGGAATAAAATTATTTGATCAAATTACTGTAAAAATCGAAAAATGAATTTTTTAAAAAAATTATATTCTTAGATTACTGTAAAAATTCGAAATAAAATTATTTGATCAAATTACTGTAGAAATACCAGAATTTTCGAGTAATTTCATAATTTCGTTTTGAGACAATTTTTAAACTATTTTTGGTAATACTTTGAGAAAAATTTTTTAGTTAAAAATTCTTACATATTTTGCACGAGATTTTTCATTTTAAATAAAAGAATAATTTAAAATTTTTGTTTAAAAAAATAACAGAATTTTTATCTTTAAAAAAATTGGAAATTTTTGTTTAAAAAAAGAATAACTCAGAATTTTTATTTTTAATAAAACTGAGAATTTTTGATTTTAATAAAACTGAGAATTTTTGGTTTTAATAAAACTGAAAATTTTTATTTTTAAAAAAACTGAGAATTTTTGGTTTTAATAAAACTGAGAATTTTTGGTTTTCTAAAAACTCACCAATCTCGTGTTCAAAATCGGGAAGGCCAGGGCAAACAAGGCTCCGGGCATGACGTACATTTGGAATCTGAACAGCTGAGTCACCTTGGGATCGTTCTTGTCCATCGACAGTAACGCTAACTGGAGTACGGTGCAAACATGACAAGGATTCAAGACGTAGATACCGGTTTTGGACAGAATTTTGTAAATTAATTCAACACAAAAAACGACAGAATAAGCTCGAAGAAGTTGCGGTTGGTGTTGTTCCAGTTGAGCGATCAGGGGACTTTGTTTGGTCTTATTGCCGCAGGTGTTTTCTACAGAAGGTCTGGGGGAAGAAGAGGGCCATTCCAGGAAAGGCCAAGCGAGATAAATACCGTAGGAACAAAGAGGAACGAAGAAAACAGTCTCCAGGATTCTTTGCCAGAAAGGAATGAACTAAAAAGCAGAAAATATTTCTTTTCGTCTCAAGACCAAAAAGTAAATTTTTTTTCCAATTTTCCTCTTCAGACCAAAAAGTAAATTTCTCTTTAACTTTCTTTTTGAGACCCAAAAAATGATTTCTTTTCGTCTCAAGACCAAAAAGTAAATTTTCCTCTTGAGACCAAAAAGTAAATTTCTCTTTAACTTTCTTTTTGAGACCCAAAAGTGATTTCTTTTCGTCTCAAGACCAAAAAGTAAATTTCTCTTTAACTTTCGTTCCGAGACCATAAAATAATTTTTTTTCATCTCAAGACCAAAAAGTAAATTTTCCTCTTGAGACCAAAAGCAAATTTCTCTTTAATTTTCGTTTTAGAATCAAAAGTAATTTTTTTCTTTCATTTCCAGTCAAAAATTTAATTTCTCTTTAACTTTCGTTTTGCAACTAAAAATTTTCTTTTGTTAACAATCATTTTTGTTTTCAATTTGAAACAAAAAAATGTTTTTATTTAAAAATTAATGTTTTTTAAAAAAAGCATGTTTTATATATTTTTAAATTTCAAAATAAAAATAGGATTTAAAAATATTTTTCAAAATTAAAATTAATTTTTTTTTAAATTTTCAAAATTAAAATAAATTTTTTTTTTAAATTTCAAAATTAAAATTTAATTTTTTTTAAACATTTTCGAAAATAAAATTAAATTTAAAAGATTTTCGAAAATAAAATTAAATTTAAAAAATTTTCGAAAATAAAATTAAATTTAAAAAATTTTTTTTTGTTTATATTTTTCGTAATACTTTTTCTTCTGAAAAAGGAAACTATGGTAACTACATGATGTCAAAAAACGAAGGTAATTCCGTCAATTTTAAACTCACCTCGAGGCAATCTAGTCCTCCGTTTCCCGGGATACTGTGGTCGACGCCGTCTAGGGCGATGGAGCTGAGCAGAGTCATCATAACAATAACCGTAATAAAACTTAAATTTGACCCATTTTCTGAAATTTAATTTAAAAAAACAATTAATTTTAAACTAAGTTAATGACGATTTACTGGATATCCGTTGAGAACTTTGAAAATGACGATTAATTTCAAAAAACGAACAAAGGGTTATCTATTTCGCACATCCTAATCCAGGAGGTCCTACATCTACTCAAGCAAGACACAATTCGAAGAAATTAATTTTAAAATAATTATTGAAAAAATTATCTGCAAGTTACTGTATTTTTTAAAAATTTCTAAAATTAGAAAAAAATAATTTTAAAATAAAAAAAATAATCATCGAAAAAATTATCTGCAATTTACTGTAATTTTCAAAAACTTCTAAAATTAAAAAAATTAATTTTTAAATATTTTGAAATTACAAAATATAAAAAAAAACAAAAATTACTACCTTAGGGTACTGTAATTAAAAGTTTTTCGAAATAATTTTTTATTTTGGTGACAAATTATCGATTAGAAAATTACCACAAAAATTACTACTTAAAGTACCGTATTTTTTAAGAAATTTAAACTTTCGTGTCGAGACAATTTCGAAAAAATCTTCATTTATTTTTTTTATAATCCATGATTAACTACGAAGTAATTTAAAATTACTATACAATCTACGTAAAACTGAAATCTTTCTTAAGCTACTTTAGTTTCTAAAAAGTCAGACAAATTTCGTTTTGAGACAATTTTATAAAAAATCAATTTTTTATTTTAACAAAAATCAATTTTTTTTATTTTAACAAAAAAAAATAAAATAATTTGGAGAAATTTACTTGAAAAAAAAAGATATTGATTTGGGTAGGAGACGGAGGGGAATTCAACTTGGCCATACCAACTCTGGCTTCCTTCAATGAAGCTTTTCGTCGACGATTTCCTTCAGTTGGAGTTTTTTATAAAATGTCCCTGCTTCGTCGCCAGAGAAACTAGACGTGTTATTGCATATGTAGTTTTATTTTTTCAATACAAAAACATCAAAACAAGAAAAATAAAGGTCAAGAAGGTCAACAAGAAAACGAATACTCTCGGAGCGAAAATATAAATGAAAACTTGACTCGCGGTTTCGAAAACAACATTTTTGTCCTCGAATATGTCCTTGTCATTCAGAGACACTGGTTTGTTTTTTTGTTTATTTTTAATGTTTAAAGTTTTCGACGAAATTCGTTTAGAATCTCTTCATTTATGTCGCGGGATCTTTGTCAAATGCGATCCGGCGATGAAGGAACTCATCAAGTACCTCGACGGATCCAGGGCCCTTGGCTGTAGTTTTATCATCGCGGAACTCGACGAAGAGACGTTGTTCCTCGATGCAAAGAAAGTCCCAGATCTCGAGAGCATTCTAGAACAAAGAAGAGAAGAACTCTGTCCGGATATCAACGAACGGGATTAGGATTTAACTTTGTAAATAAATTATTTATCAAATTTACTTGTTCTGTGTTGTTCAATGGTTATTATGCCAGATGTGTACTTTATGGTGGTATTTGGGTGGTTTTGATATATGAAATGTGGTTTTAGATGGAAGGAGAAGCAGGTCTCGGCGACGGTCATCTCGGGGCGGAAATCGGGATTCGTCGACGGTCCACGTCCATTTCTGATGACTACTCAGTTCAGAAGACTAATGACGACGCTACAGAGTGTAAATACGCCGCAATCAAGGTAAATCAAAAATTATCGATTGAATTTCTATATGAATTTCCAGCTGAACTACTGGTACGATAACTTCATCGATCACTTTGCCCATGCTGTTCCTAGACGCGATCCAGAAATATCCTGCGGTTATTGGGCTCGTGTAGCTACTGTCACTTCTATTGTTCGACAGTTTATTGAGAAGAATCATGGACAATGCCAGATAATCAGTTTGGGAGCCGGTTTCGACACTTTGTTCTGGAGACTGAAGGAAATGAATCTTTCCGGATTCAGCTACGTCGAAATTGATTTTTCTTCTGTTACTGCCAAGAAAATCCGTAACATCCGGAAACCCCACGGTGAGCCAGCATTGTCGTCGTTTTTTTCCAATGATATTGAGGAATCCCATCATTCCGACCTCCATGCTGGTGACTATCATCTGCTCGGTGCTGATCTCCGTCAATTGAACGAGTTGGAACAGAAATTGGATACCGTCCATCTCGACGTCACTCTTCCTACTTTGATTCTTTCCGAATGTGTGTTCGTTTACATGGTGCCAGAAAAATCCGCAGAAGTCGTTAAATTCTTCGCCGAAAAGTTCCCAACTATCGCATTTCTGAACTACGAACAAGTCAATGTTGATGACAATTTCGGGAAAATTATGGTGTACAATTTGAAAGAAAGAGGAATCATGGTCCCTGGGTTGCCGGTCTGCCAATCCTTAGACACTCAGAAAGAGAGATTCACGGAGAACGGATTTACGGATGTCGAGGCTTGGACTGTTCTGGATATTTACCGGAATCAATTGAGCAAGACAGAAGTCGAAAGAATCGAAGGAATCGAGCGTCTGGACGAGAAGGAGCTACTGACTCAATTGCTGGAGCATTATTGCTTTGTCTACGCCTTCAAGGACACAACTGAAGAACACACACAATTGGGAAAGATCCAAGCTCATTAACGAAGTATTTTGTAACTTGTTTGATCTTGTAAATAACTAGAATTGATATTTATTTTTTTTCCGAGTGTTATGAAATCGTCATGTAGATTAGGAGAATTTCAACTGGTTTGAAACCAGTAATTACTTTAATTTTAAATTTTAAAAATTTTCAGTTTTTTAAGATGTCATCGAACTTGATGAACAAGTGGAGAATCGACCTGACAACTGGCGGATCTAAGATTGCCTCTAGACAAGTTGAACAAGGTCTTAATCCTCCTGGATTCCAACCTGGACTTACGATTAACCCTCAGCAATCTGAAGGAACGAATAAAAACGATCAACAACAACAACATTTACTTAGTAAAAGAGCTTGGGATATGGCCCTTCAACCTGTGAAATCTCTTCCGATGAACATGTTTATGATGTACATGGCGGGTAATACGATATCGATATTTCCTATTATGATGGTTGCTATGATGGTTTGGAGACCTATCAAAGCGTTGATGGGTGTTGGAGCTGTTTTTAAACCTATTGAGGTTAGTTTTTTGAGGATTATTTTAATTAGGATTAATTTTAGGCAGAACATAATGGGTCTTTAATTGGACATAAACTAATCTTTATCCTGGGTAACATGGGAGCGATCGTTTTGGCTGCTTACAAGTGTCATAGTATGGGTCTCCTTCCGAATCATGCTTCTGATTGGCTCGATTTTGCTCTTCCTCCAGAACGATTACAGTACTCACTTTCTGGTGACTCGTTTATTTGATTATATCCGAAATTAATTATTGGTTACTTTGCGATAAAGGGTTTTAGTAAGAATTTTTAAACACGGGGTACTTCGCAGATGAAAGGTGCTGGGGTGTAGCAATCTGCAGTTTGCCATTTTCCGTGGATTGTGAAGAGTTGGATGCAGTTTTTGTAAGGATCATCATCCAGAGGAACTAAATTGGATTTTTAGAATATTTTTAAATTTCTACTTACAATCGAAATCGGTGTAATCCATGGGTTGTTGATCTATCCATTCCCAATTGTTTTGACTTCGTAGGTTGTTTCCTCCGGTGAAGAGACTACTGTTGCTGCTGAGCATATTTCTGGCCATACCTATAGGGGATTTCAGTGTTGAATCAAGATTAAATTCAAAAACAAATTTACCTGCGATTAACATGTTGTCGAAACCGTTGTGGATGGAAGCTAAGTGCCCTCCGAGGCCGGTACAGTGTATTTCGGCATCCATGAAGTATTTAGAGTCATTGAAAATTTGGAAACATTGAGTTGTACCATAAGCTGCAAAAGTGCCTGAGGGACAGTTTCCTGCAGACGTTGGAGTCACGGCACTTTGGTCAACAGGAGAACCAGTGATGAAAGTAGTGAAAAAGATTACAGTGGAAATAAATTTGAAGAACATTTTCCTGTTTGAAGTTATTCCGGAATTTTTGAGAACTTTTATGGAGAAAAATAGATAAATTTTATCGATAAATGATACAAAGACACACCTTAGAAAAGATCAAAGAGACATTAACAGGTCAAGAGGACTGTGATGCGTGATTTAAGTGATGAAATATCATGTTTTTCTCAACTTTTATCGAAATAAAGGTGCGGTAGTATACAGTATATACGATAGGAAAATGAAAGTTATGAAATATTTTATAGATTTGTTTTCTGATTAATGATGCTTCATGTAGGGACAATGAACTTTGTTTCGAGTAATTTTATGAAATTTTATTGTCATCATTATCCTTGAAAAATAAATCCAAGAACTTCAAAATGGTGTGTAATTTACTTTATAAAGATATTTCAGTTAAAGTGTACTCCGTTATCGGGTGTCAGAAATACTTGATTCAAACCTAAGTTAAACTACCGTAGTGCTGTCTATGTCGATCTTGATAAATCTCAGAAATCATCTGAAACTTTCTTTCAGAAGATCAAACTTGTTCATATATCATTTTAAAGTATAGTTACAACTAGTTTTAAATTAATACTTATCCTGTTTATTTCAGATTCCTTTTACCGTAATTT
This sequence comes from Halicephalobus mephisto, assembly GCA_009193035.1. Lineage (NCBI taxonomy): Eukaryota > Metazoa > Nematoda > Chromadorea > Rhabditida > Panagrolaimidae > Halicephalobus > Halicephalobus mephisto. The sequence goes on along the minus strand of SWDT01000028.1, from coordinate 167,945 downwards.
CGAGATCTTGATAGTTGACTAACAGGATATCTCTCCAATATCAACATCAGCCTTTCCTTAAAACATGTGATTTTTACCATTCTTTTTGATTTTTATCTAATAAATAGTCCAAGTCCTGTTATATGGAGACGAGAACAAAAAACAAAAGAAACAAATATCCGTGGTCAGATATCTTTTATTTTCTTCAAACTAAATTTAAAAAACATTCATGTGATTTCGAGACAAAAAATATAAAAAGAGAATAGTTCGAGACACAAATTATCATAGATCTGGAAAAAATGAAAATATTTTTCTGCTTGATTGTCTTCATAGGACTTGTTTGTTTCAGTTTCGAAGACGACTCTCCTTGTAATTCTGTAAGTTGTTAATTTGTCAATAGTATTTTAATCTTGACTTTTTTAGGACTCTGAAACTTCTCGAGATTGTGGAGATGACATAGGATATGTTCCACTAAACAAAGAAGTTGCTGACTTATCTACTGTCGAAAATGAAAAACTTCTCAACAAGGCCAGAAGATCTCGATCTGTTAATAATGATACTCACCATGGTTCTAAGTACGATTATGACCACCTTCTGAAGCTTCTAGAGGAAGATCCAAAACTGTTTGAGAAGGAATTCGGAATTAAGCTCAGATCGCAGTTCCAAGTGGATTATCTGAAAAGATTGCTTCAAAGAATAAAAAAAGCAGAACTTGACAATAACAAGAAATCAAATTCAAAAAGAAAACGTCGATTTGTGTCTTTGGATCTGAGATAAATCCTGTTCATCACAGAGTAAAAAGAATTCCAAAACATAGAATCCAAAAAAAAGATTGCTGCACTGAATTATCCGAACAAACACATATCGTACTGTCATTACTTACGACTCGATTGCAAAGGGTATTACGGTAAAACCGTCGAATTCATTGTGCAAGAAACTTTAAAACATGATCGGTAAAGTTGAATTCTTTTGTCATCAATGTAGATATATATATGTACTATTACTGTATTAATTTGTAAGGTAATCATACCCATAATTTTCAATAAATAACTTTAATAAAGTTTTACTTTTATTTTTTTCCAAAAAAACAAAAATAGGTTGCGGTAAATCTAAAATATACTTTGGGTCTAAATATGCTGGTATTATAGTTTGAATTTATGAAAAATTTTATTTATGACCATCGACTCAGTCGAAGATGGCAGTAGTGGAGAACGGCAGATGAATCATCAATGCAACAGAGATAAGCGGATCTCTACACTTCACTATTAATGTACCTGATTTGCGTTTTGTGTTTATCGTAATTATGTAATGCTTTAATCGTGATGTATGATGTATTATATCTTGCTTTATCGCGATTGTTATAATTATCACTTTTGGTTTAATTACCCAAGTTTGAGGGCAATGAAGAGACCGATACTAATCAGCGATAAGAAGGATTACTACGTTTAATAATTGTTCAGTATTTCCGAGAATAGAAGTTAGAGAAAAACATCACTTTATTGCTTTGTTTTATGTAAATTCTTTCATTCAGGCAATGAAAATTCCTCTTCAATAGGTACTTTTACAGGTGATTCTAGAAGAACTTTATGATGGCATTGATTTCCCTTGGAATCACTGACATTTGCTCCAGAAAAGGCTATGATTTGACTATATTCAAATGTAGTTTCTTTGTTTAAGCTCAAGCAATCACTGAAATCATTATTTTTCTTTTCAAACGTCTGAGTATTGGATTTGTTGTCTGAATATGATTGTGAAGTATCACCATGGCTATTAATTTCCTGTTCTTCAGCTTTGATTTCTGATTGATGAATAATATTGATTTGATTAATCATAATTCCTCTGTTACAACTGAAATCATCAATAAAATCATCGTTTTCCCATCAAATGATGAACTCCAAAATTCCTTATCATATCGGTATTCATTATCTATTGTTTTTTCTAAGTGAGGAGCATCGTTTGCACCATTGTTTAACTCTTCTAGTTTCTGTTTTGATTCTTCGTTATCGGGACCGGATTCACCGCTTTCTTCTTGAATAAGTTTAACATAAGGTTCGACTTCTCCACTGAGGACCTGAAGAGCATGAACAGCAGCCCCTGTGGCTGTGATAATCTCCAACTGCCCATCGATTACAATTTTGGCATTAGAGAATTTCTTCTGGATCACTTTTTGAATAAAGAGAATTCAACAGCTTCTTTTAGTCAAGAAGGCAATTTTTATATCATATTTATGGAAATTTACAGAAAATATGAACTTCTCGTGTTATTTCCATCACTGAATTTTGGTGTATTTTCTGCAGTAAAGACTTATTCTTATTCCTAACAATAAAATCATCCTTCTTTCCAACTACACAACTACCCATGTTCGTAATTACAAAATTATCCATAATTTCAAGTAAAAGAACTTTTCAGTTTATATCGAGAAGATAGGGAAAATTCTGAACAATTGGTTCCTTAAATTTCTCCAAAGCTCAGAAACTATTTGATTTCCGAATTTTAAAAACAACACGAAGGATTCCTGACGTAAAAAATATTTAACTACACTTTTGCAGATACTGGACTATTTATGGTAAATTCCTCATCAAGACCCAAAAATCTTTCAAAAATTAAACTTTGTTTTGCAAAATCAACTATTTCTAAATTCCATTTCTTACGTCTAACTTCTTTTCTGCCTTACCTTTTTTCCTGCATTTAATAATTATAATAATAAATTTTCCACCTGCTATAGCCGTTACGTTTCACCTTCATAAACAGTATATTTGTAAAAGTATACATTAACACTAATGTTTTCTATCAATTACTCTGCCTTAACCATCGATGATCTCTATCATCCAAATCTCGTACAGTTTTATTCCATCTACTGGGACGTCTCTCTTTGTGTAACCACAATGTTTTTCATTTTTATGTTGTACGTAATTTTGAAGAAAACTCCGAAAGAAATGAAAGAATACCAAGTTTATTTGATCCACCAGTTGACTTGGAGTTTCTTATTCGATTTGTATTTAGGGAGTTGGAAGCCAGTCCCATTGTGGCCTTTCTACCTCGGATACAGTGCTGGATGGTATCCAAACATCCCGAAAGAATACTCTCTTCTTCCTCTTATTGGAGTCACGTTTTTTTCAGTGGGGATGGGGTTCTCTATTTACATCTCTGCTGTCCACAGATACTCCCAGGTTGCGCCTTTCTCAGATTGGTATAAGTTGTACTCATATCTACCTCTCAGAATAGGTCATTATATTGTGATATTTATCTTATTACAGTGTGGTCTTTGTTTTCCCCTCTGGATATATAGACCGGACAATAATCAATTGAAAGATATAATTATTTCACAAGCGGAATACATGAAGTTCTTTTTTGACAAGTACCCGAATATTTTCGGATATGCTCCAGAACTAAATGGAGGGGATTCAATTATATTTATGATAATCCTAGTTGCCGTGTTAATTGGGATTATAATCAGCATTATTCTTCTGTATTTCAATTTTTTGAGGCTTTTGAAAAAGAACAAGCAGTTACTTAGTATCGGTACATACCGCATGCAGGTGGGTTGCATTTACGAAATATCTCAAGAAAAATGTGCAGTTTCAAATCGTTCCAATCTAGCGAGTATTGCAAAAAGTTAACTATTTTCTCTTCTATTAAGTATAGCTTGTTTTGTTTTGTGCTTATTATTTAAAAAGATTTTAACATCAAGTAGCAAATTTACCAGAAACTAAGAAGGAACATTTGTTCACGGAAACTGGTGCAGGTGGTTTCAAAAATATTGATGATTAATAACCAGACTTGAACAAGAAATTCCCCAAAGTTTAATTCTACAATTTGAAATTTGTCTTCTTTTGTAATACGTAAAATGACAGAGTTGATAGATAATGAAGCAGGTGGTTTTGAAAACTCACAGTATACATTAACCTAAAACAATTGCAAATAAAAATTTTCCGGATATTGCATACCGATGACTCATTTTTTAGATAACGTTGTTCAAAACCCTGTGTATTCAAATAATGCTTGCCGTCTGCTTGTTGTTAATCCCTATCACAAGTTGTCTCTCCCTAACCCTATTCAACATCAAGTGGATCTCCACATTCGCCTTCTTTGCGTTCATGATCACTTCGACCCACGCTGTTGCTGAGTTTGCAACTATTATTTACTTCGTCAGACCTTATAGAGTATTCTTTATTCAATGTATTAACAAAGTAATCCAACCACTAGGGATTAAAAGCTCTGTCTCATGGGGCGGTACCGTTCAAATATCATCCATAGTTTTCACTTCTTAATAATTTTTGTTGAGATTTTAATATTGACATAAACTTAAAAATATCTGAAGAAAATTTTGTTTTCTTCCTTGAACTTCAGACAGAAAGGATTATAGAGAGAAATAATTGAATCATAAAGAAGAGGAATAAAAAATTGAAATATCAAGTCAAAAGATTAAAAATTTGGTGATAAATAGATTTTTTACCAACATTAGGTAGAAAAATAGATATTTATCGTCTTTGGTTTAAAAAATCACCTATTATTTATAGTACTATTCACGATTTTAATGAATTCAAAATTAAAACTTACGATTTCAAGACGAAAAAGGATTCCAAGTATTCGCTATCTAATAAATCCATCTATCATATCATTAATGAGTTGGTTAAAGCACAGAAACAATATTGGAATCATTATCGTTGTAAATGACTCTAATTCAACAGGAAATCGACCGAAAATTTAAAAAATACTTTTAAAAAATGTGATAATCTATCTGACTACAGAGGAGAAACTCAATTTTGGCTATTATTTCCACTTAAAAGTGGTATATTCTATTGAGGATTTGATTTTACTAGTTGAAGCAAAAAACATTATTTTATATAAATGTACTAAAGATGCTAAAGAAAGAATGACATGAAAAGAACAAGATAAAAGATACTTTAGATTCGAAAAATGTACTGATTTAAAATATGTTGAAAAAATATTTCGTTTTAAGACGACCCAAATCCATGTTCACTTTGCAAATAATCAAACAAATGTTAAGTCATTGAACAGTGTTAAAGTTAGTAAGTGTAAGTTTAAAGGAATTAACATCATTAGAGAAAAAATACGATTGCCAGGAAATTACTCATGGATTTTTGTAAGGTATCTAATTTGTGATCTGGAGGTTTTTGTTTTGGTTACAATTGAGCATAGTAATGAACAATCAAGTCATAAAAAGCTCGTTATTTAATATTAGGGTATTATTCATATTTCGAAATTAATCCAAGAATATGAATCAAAAACAGATATTGTAGGAATCAACTAGATCTGCTCTGGTTGGTTTTAGAAACAGACAAATCCACGTAATTGATTTTGATATTTCATTTTCTGAAGACCTCTAAGCGGAATCTGTAGTATTTGCTGATAAGGACAAACCGATTATTGGCAAATCAGCAGTGAAAATACTCAACCAAATTTGATCATCTTGTTTTTTACTTTAAAGTCCTTTATCGTGACGATTATTTAATCAACGAATCAAACAAATCATTGTGATCCTGTGATGTTAGTGTAAAAACAGACGGTCAACCATATTTAAGATCGATGACCTCTAAAGGCTTAAAAGCACTTTCTATCGTAGAAATCAAGGCTGTATTTCTAAAACAAATAGAAGCAGCGAATGAATATCAAGATAAATCCAAGAAGAGAAAATCCATAAAAAAGCAGTTATTACAATTCCAGGATGTTACTTCGTCGAGGAAAAAGATCCAAGTTCCATGCTCTCCTGTATTATTCAGCCAGCAAAATTAGTCGGTATTGAAGTAATCAGTATTAATGAAGAGATTCATGCAGACATTCTTTATCATCTATCTAAAGAAAAATATTCAAAAATAATCAGAGCAGGAGTAAAAGCTTCCATTTTTGACATTGGAGTTCGAAATTCGTGTATTTAAAAAGCCAAAAATTTCTATTCAAATCCCTCTTGTTAATTTTAACCGTATTATTATTGTCTACTTTTGTTTTTTTAATTGTTTTCTTACATTATGCCACTAGAAGTCTAGAATAAAAAGGCGAAATTATTCTTTATCAAGCAAATAAGAAAGTTATGTGTTTCCAAGCATCACGACAGGTGTATTATCCAAATAGAAATATATGACAACCTATTTTCAGTTTGGATTTCAGGTATTCAACGCTTGCGTAAGGAAAGTTTTAATATCTCATTTCAGAAATTTTCATAAAACCATGTTTTAACATTTGGCTTAAGCAAATTTCATTGAAAGAGAGCTAATTCTGACATGATTCCTTTGGAAGACATTTATCCCAAATCCATCATCAATGCATATTCAGTGACAATGACGGTTGTTAGTTGTATTGGGATTATTGTGTCATTTTGTGTTATTATAATTGTATTTTTCAAGACCCCAAAATCGATGAAATCGTTTAAGAAGTTGTTGTTGTTTTATACGATATTGCAGTTTTTATTTGAATTAAGTCAGTTGCTGTATAAACCAGTCGGACTTAGTCCCATTCTGGTAATTTATCCAAAAGGTCTTCTCAGTCCGATGAACATAGAAACATCTAGAATTTTCTTTCTCTTCATGATTGTTGATTTCCTTGCAATAACTATGATATTGATCATGATGTTAATCAACAGATACTTTGCTATGAGGAACATTATTCCAAAAAAACTGAAACTATACGAACGCCCAGAATTTTACTATGTTATTCTGATAATATTCTTTGTATCCTACCTCCCTGTAGGTGTTTACTTTGGTTACTATACTACATTCTTCTACACTGCAGAAGAAACAACAGAAATCATTAGAAATAATATTACTGATGGAGAGATATTATTATCTCAACAACCAAGTCTTCTTTTCCTCAATATTAAAAGCTCATTTACTCCGGCCCTTTTTGGTGTTATAACTTCTATCATTATTGTATTCATGTTGTTCTTTGTCATATTCTTCATTCTGTGTATTCATCAGCTGAAAACTTCTTTCCATAAATTCTCCCTCAATATCAAAACAGTCCACATCATGTTGTTTAAATGCACTTTGATTCAATGCGTTACAATAATCTTCATAATGATAATTACTTTTACTACCGTTATATTAACGCTGATATTTCACTTACCAGCAATTATTCATTATATGGCATTTTTGTTCCTCTGGAGTTTTCCTGTTGTCGACAGTTGCTTTACGATTCTCATTATTCGACCGTATAGGAAGTTTGTTATGCACTATGCGACTAGAGTTGTATTTGTAAAGATTAAACTTCAAGAACAAGCAGCAACTACGGTGCAAATAATAAATCAGCAGATGGTAAACTAATGCATTTCTAAATTTATATCTTATTAAAGGTGATTGAATATATTAATGTTGGTGTATTTTGTGTCCCAATACTCTTAAATATTGGGGGATATAAAATTGCCGTTTAATTGAATTTCAATTATATAAAAATTGTTTTACTGTTTTTATTATAGTTAAAGTTGTCAGTAAATAAAAATTACAAAAATTTGTGATTTCAAAATGCATATTACTTGGTTCGGCAATCGTAATATTGAATTTCGTGTGCAGACACAAAACTGCGCTTTTGCAGCTGTGTTAATTACAATTCATAATTCCAAGTAAATAAATTTTTGTAAAGTTCAATTTGTTCAGAATGCCAAAAACTTGATTACTCACACCTATGATACTGCATCAGTAAGTAAGAAATGTAAAGAAAAGAACCTTGAGAGACATTCGTAAAAATACTTTGAGATAGGAATTGTAGAACAATTTGCAGACCTTCAACTATAAAAATACATCGAAGTAAAAACATGGCAATAATAACAACTTCACACCTAATTGTTGTAGTCACAGGTAATATTTCTAGGAATTTAGAAATATATTCTGGTGGAAGAATATAAAGTCGCATTAGGAAAATGATTTTATACATAAAGTTGTTTAAAATAAAAAAAACAAACTTGGAAAAAGAAATTCTTCAAAGTTCGAGTACATACTTCAAAATTTAGTTTCTTGATTTCAGAAGTAATAGTAAAATTAGTGGATACCGAGATAAACGGAGTTTTGAAAGTCTATGGAGCATTCATTGATCTAGAACAGTTTGAAGCGTGGACTTATTTTCAGACATCTTTACATAAATGATTTTCATTTTTTAGGTAGCATTGTTCAAAGCTCTTTTTATCCAAGTAATGCTTTTTTTTGCTTATTGATAATCCCGATCACAAGTGCTCTCTCGATGGCTCTGTTCCAAGTCAAATGGGTTTCCAAATTCGCTCTCTTTATGTTCATGGTAACTTCAACCCACGCTGTTGCTGAGTTCACAACTATTATTTACTTCATCAAACCTTACAGACTGTTCTGCCTTCAATGTATTGACAAATTGACCAAAGCACTGAAGATTCAAGTTGTTCCTCTGCCGCCGAATAATATCATCCAAGTGTTATCTACTCATTTTAGTCATTAGTAATTATTTGTTAAGATTTTGATATTGACTTCAAGGTAAACAAAAACATTTGATTAATATATCAAAAATAAATTTTTTTTCCTGAGTTTTGTATTTTCAAATCCTTTGCAAATCAAGTACACTGTTTCTCAACAAAGCTGAATTCATAGAGTGGTTCCTTCCACAGATACTGTCGAATCTCTTCTACTTTAAGAATCGATTTTTTATCACATCAAAATTCACATTTGTTGTAAACATCATCAAACCAGTTGTAACCATTTATCATGTTTGTTTTGTTTACTAATATTGTGTGATCTTTGATCATGTTTTCATTGAAATTCTCCCTATGAGGCTCTGTAAGGATCTTCATAGATTTGGCATCCTCATCTTGCGTTATATGTAACTGTAAATCTTTATCCACATCTAGATCTCACGAACGTGGGGAATGAATTCAAGTTATTTGATTTTTTGTGCTTATGAACTTCCGGGTTTTTAAATCACTTGTGAAGACCCCTTAAAAATGAATTTCTCAATCTTCTTTGAATAAAGTTTTGAGTTTATTGAATGTTTTTTCAACGAGAAACAACAGTCGAATTAATCAGTGAATTTTTTTCAATAATTGTCTTATTTGATTTGTTTATTTTTTGCAATTTAATTAAGAACAAAAAATGATGATTTTGCGAAGAAAATCATTTTTTAAATATTTTAAATTTTTAGTAATTTATTGTTTTCGGTACTCAATGAAGCTTTATTTTTGTTTTATAAAAGCATGTTTTCAACTCCTTCAGTTTGTAAGATTTTAGTTTTTTGAACATCTGTTGGAAATTCTGAAAAGAAATTTACAGTAATAATGATATTTTACGCACAAAAATAGTTGTAATAAATTAGCACATAAATTGAGGAAAAGTATAAAATATTATATTCAATATATCGATATCTAAAATATATTTGATATATCGGAACTGTTTTAAGGTATTCATACATTGTATAACATGTGCCATTTTTTGCGTATATTGAGATCCATATTTGATACTGTATTTAGATCTGTTTCAATACTATATTAAGATGTAGATCCGATACTGTATTAAGGTATATATCTAGAATTACAAAAAATAGTTGTAATATATCAGGACATACATTGACAATAAATATAACTGCATTATATTCATATATCGGTACGTATATCAATCATAAGTATAAGTGCATTATATTCGATAGATAGATATATAACATAAAAAGGGACGTCGCATCAAATCACATGCCATGCAAGATCAAGCAAAAAGTTCTAGTTTGTCTTAATTTAACTTGTTTTCTGTTGTATTGTATGGTGTGGTATAGCGGACCCCGAGAACGGGACAAACGCTGAGGATAAAGAAAAAAAAAAGAAAAAAGATATATAACATAAAATGTACCCGATGTCTTGGAGCGGTTTCAATGTATTGATACCTTATATACCTTATGCTTTTTTGCATATAGGATCAACATCAAATTATAGTAGTCTCAACAGGAAATCTGTCAAGTTTTCATTGGTAATTGTCTCCAAAGATTAATTCATTCAACAGTTTATTAGCAACTAAACCACTGGATACAGTAATCAGAAAGAGTAAGAGCCTGAGTTGGAGCCGGAAAATGAAATCTAAAGCACTTGTGATTTCTTTAAAAAATTCAAATTGGACATTTTTCCAAAATATCGATGAACTGAATGAAGCAAGAAGTCCTCCTCATCGATTGGAATCCGTAGAAATATTCCAGAATTCTGTATACTCCATGGAGTCTGGGAGGATACGGTAGTTCTAAGGCATTGTAGCACTGAACGAGGAGCTCCAAAGCTCGGGAGAAGTTACCCTCGACTGGGATAGCGGTTTCTTCGATGAGGACAAAGTAGGAACTTAAGAATTCGGGTTCGTAACTAGTCAACTGGAGGATGAGCGGAACTGAGATGTTCATCACTTTGCGGACAGAGTCGATAGCAGAGACGATACTTCTGTTGTCTTGCTAAAACGTAACACATAATTTTGACCTTTTAGTAACTATCTTTGATTTGTGTTAAACTAATTAAAGCCACCATTCAACAAGTGACTCTAGTGAGAAAATTGATAATGACTGAAAATGGACACTATCCTTGGTCTTTAATCGAGGTCCCAGTCACTATTCAGGAAAAGTTCTAATGAGAAAAATGATAATGACTGAAAATGGACACTATCCTTGGTCTTTAATCGAGGTCCCAGTCACTATTCAGGAAAAGTTCTAATGAGAAAAATGAGTAATATCCATTTTCGTATGGAATCAGGTTTTTTCAGTTGATATGAACTTTTTCCTTTCGATAATGATTTATGTTTTTCCATCAGTCACTATCCAAATAATCGTTGTGAAAAAATGGATAGTGACTGATTTTGGACACTATCATAGATTTGAAAAAAGATCATTTCGATGAAAAATCAAAGTTTTTATTTTTAGTCACTATTAACAGTTTTCATTAATGTTATTTTTGGATCGAAACTGGATAGTGACGACATTTCGGGAAATTACAGTCCACTTTTGACTTCACCCTCGGATTAAACTTTTGATAATCTTCTATTTTTTTTGTTTAAGATTTATTTTTTGTGATTGTCATATTTTAAGTCAACCACGGTCTGATTCTCATTTGTGACGTAAAATAAAACAAAAAATTTTGTCAACAATTTTTTCCAATCAATACAGACACAAGTTTGATTCGCGAATCGAATCTGTTGTTCGTTTTTGGTGTTATCGGTAACACCATGATAAAAAATGATCTTTGGTATGGATACTAACTCTAGTATGATCTTGTTTTATTTTTTATTTTTTTAAGTTTTTTTAATTTTTTGTTTTTTATTTTTTAAAATTTTTTGTTTTTAATTTTTTTTTGTTTTTTATAAAAACTAACCTTTATTTCGATAATTAGTGAATCTGCATCGGAACCGGTGACTTTGGTTCCTTTGCCCTGGAGCAAAGACGGCAAAAGTCGGAGAGAGAAAATACAACGGTCTTCTGAAAATACAGTCTTTAGTTCAAGTACAGTAATCTAGCAATTTTGAAGGATATTTAAATTTTATTTTTTTAAAACTAAATTCTGCAAAAATAAAATTTTTTTCAGAAAATTTAATTTTTTTCGTTTTGGAACCATTTTTGAAAAAAATCATAATTTTGAAACGAAAAATATTTTTAAAAATTAAAATTTTTTATTTCAGAATAGCTTTGCAGAATTTTGGTCCCAAAACAAAAAACTAAATTTTCTCCTTGAGACCATTTTTAAAAATGAACTTATGATCGTGAACGAAAAGTTCGATTTTGTTTGAAAATTATTATTTCTTCCAAAAAACCCACCATCAGAAATGCTAGGAATCTTCTCGAGACCGTAATCCCTGAGGGCGTTTACGGCAAAAGGATTCCCGTTGTTGACAGCATAATGTAGGATCTTCTTCGACCAAATTTGCTCCCAATCCGTGGCTAGACTTTTTGAAATCCAATTTGGAAACTTCTTTTTTGCCACGTATTCGAAATCGATGGAGATGAGTTCGTTGATCCTGGTCATCTGAGGATATCTCGTGAGGATCAGATGGGGTAGCTTATCCCTTGCTGTCTGATCTTTTTTAAGAGTGTCTTCGATCCATTTCCTTCTGTATCTGAGCGTTTCTTTGTGTTTTTCAATAATATCTTTTTTGAAAAGATTCGAATCCATGTTAGCCATATCGTAGACCATCTGTTCAGCAGCCACTTCCGCAATATCGATCTCGTTATTTTCAACTGCAGAACTAGAACTTTCAGCAGACGAATCTAAACGAGGACGTTTTGCCGTCAGAAGATAACCATCCCTTTTTTTGGAAGCTTGGCGTTTGTTCTTGACGTAGTTGTCCAAGGTTCCAGTTCCGTCTTTGTTCGTGAAGACATCTGAATTTAATTCACAAGGAAGTTGACCCAAACAGTGGGCAACAAAGTTCCGACGTTCTTCGGCTGATGGCTGGCCAGGACTGAAAGTAAATAATACATGAAAATTAAACTTGAAGACTTGAAAAAAGAGTTCAGAGATTAATTTTCGTTAACTATTGGATAATCATTTCAATTTTGGACATAAAATGGAAAATTAATATATGAATGTTAAATATTGATATATGAAAACTCAATTTTAAGAATAAATTGGACTTTGATGTGTTAACATTCGAAATTGATATATGGAATTCTATAGTATTCTTAAATACTGAGAAATAATATATGAATGTTAAATATTGATATATGAAAACTCAATTTTAAGGTTTTTATTTCAAAAGCTTACGTTCTGCAGTTCATCATCAACCACTGTCCGATGATATTTACAAATTTGACTTTGATCGAATTAGACAGGAAAGCAGTGGCTCCAGTAGTCAGTTCATCGAAGTGGTCCAGACACTGTCTACCGTACTCGCTTCTTTCCAATTGGTCCAGAACGTTCAGTTTATACGCCGGAGATACAGTACTCACATTGCTATCTTTAGTTGTTCTGGCAGATGGACTCGTAGTTGCAAACATCGAAAGAGCTTTGGTGGAGATGTCATCGATTGTCGATGGAGTCGCTGCATTTTGTTCCAGGTCTTCATCGTCAATCTCTATCACCTCGTTTTTTACCGACGGTGGAGCGTCGGAAGTGCAAGGTTCATCGTTTTCCGATACTGTAGTCGATACAGATGGAGGTTTCTGAAGTCTTTCAGATGGTTCCTAAAAAATAGTTATTTTTGAAAATGTTTTTTTTCTTCGATTATGTAAAAAATAGAAAAAAAAGATGAATTTATTCTCTGTCGAGCTGGCCGAGATCAGATGACGGACTATTACAAAAATTACAAACTACAAATCTTTTGAGAAATTGACAATAATAATTTTGGATTTTCTGAAATCTACTTAACTGAATGGAATTAACAAATGTGAAAGTCCCTGACGGCGATTCTCACATTATTTGATTCAGAATACAATCGACAGCAGAATTGTAATCCAACAAAAAACTGATTGTAATTGAGTATAATCAACGTACTGCCTTTTTAATAGGAAACAAACATGGTCCAAACACATTGATTATATTCAATTAGAATCGATTTTTTTTGGATTCCAACCCTATTATCGATTGCGTTCAACTAAAATCAAATAATATAAAAACCGTAATCAAGAATTCTTACGTGTTGATTCCATTCAGTTAGGCATGATTTCAGAAAACTTGTTTAAACCTAAATATTCTCTTCACGCGACTTTTTTCTTTCGTTGTGGGACCTTTCTTGGCCAGATTTTCCTTTTTTGTGTGGGCGCGAGACACGCATTTGGTTTTTTTTTCGGTTTTCGTTTATATTTTTCACTTTCGACTTTGTCGACAATTATGAATGAAACGACAAAGTGTCAACAATGTGTTTTGGGCTAGGAATTTTACAAAAGTCAAGTAACTCGAAAAATAAAATGTAAAATCCAGAAAAACTGTCACAAAGTTTGTGACGAAAATGGATCATCGTGGGTTGCGCTACAGTAACTGATTTTTGATTCTTGTTTATTGTCTTGACAGAAGTACTCGAGTTTTTTTAACATTGATTTTGACAGCTTCAATGAAGTGGATAGTGTCCAAAATATAGTAAAACTTGTCAGAATCAGTCACTGTTCGGGAAAATCCAAGATATTTCGGATAGTGTCCAAAAACAGTCACTATCCATTTTTGTTGGAGCTTTTTTGGATAGTGATTAATGGAAAATCTTCAGTCACTATCCGAAATAAGAAAATAGTGACTGAGAAAGTCTGATTTGAGGTGGAATTGGACACTATCCATTTCTGATATTGTAGCTGTTTTGGATAGTGACTGAGAACTTCAATAAAAACACCGGATAGTGCCCGTTTTCAGTCACTATCCAACTTCTCTATTACAAATATCTCTCAAATTGTAGCTTTGGCAACTTCAGTGGGAGTTAAGAATAGTGACTAAAACCATAAAAATAGTCACTATCCATCCAAATCGACTTCGAAATCAACTTACTCTGCTGTTTCTGGCCCATTTTCCGACTCTATGGACAACTTCATATTTGGTCAAATTCTGAAGTTCTACAGTTTCGAAATCTTCTTCTATATCGATAAATTCTCCGAAATCCTTATCCAGACATCTGACAATTAATTCGTTTCCATTAATATTCCATTTTTCTGCAATATGCGTGACTAAGCTGGCTACGGTTGAATTTTCGGACAAGGATATTTTGGATTGCTTAATATCAACGTCTTTCCATTCATCGTTCACTCGACGATACCGAACGAAAACGTCCATTGTCTGGAATATTGTAAAACATAAATTTAAAATTTACAAAATATCAATATTAAAAAACACGGAAAAAATGAAAATTGTTTTCAAAAAAATTTTTGAAGAAAAACATATTTTTGGAATTATGGACTATATGAATCACAAATGGACGTCATTTCGAAATTGCCTAGACAGAAATTCCAAACATCACCGGGCGGTTTTTAGAGTTCAAAATCAGAAATAATTTCAAACGTTTCTGTTCGATTCTAAGAATTTTTGGGATTCTGGGATATTTCAGAAACTTAAATAAAGTTTTCGGAAAATTTAAAGGTTCAAAAAATCATAGAAAATTTTAGGTTTTTGGAGAATTAAAAATTTTCTACTAGACTTTATAAAATCATCGGAATTTTTTATGAGGTTTTAAAAAACTAAAAATTCTATGAAGGTTTTAAAAAATCTAGAATCTTCTACTAGATCCTAGAAAATTTCAGAAACCTTCATCAGAATTTTTATGAGGTTTTAGAAATTCTGTAAAATTCTTAGAAAATTTAAAAACTACTAGATTCTAAAAAATTCAGAAACCTTCATTGGAATTTTTATAAAATTTTAAAAATTTAACAAATAAAAAAATACAAAATTTAAACTGCATAAAAACAATTAAAAATTCGTGGCAAAATTAATTAATTTTTAATATAGTTTTTTAAAATTAGTTTTCGTCACAGGAAAAAACAATTTTAAAACAAGTTGCAAAATAAGATTCATTTAATTTTTAATTTTGACCTTGATCTAAATCAGAAAATTCAAAACAAAATTCAAATTTCACATTCAAAGATTTTAAAAATTCAAACAATTTTAATTTTTAAATATTTTTAATTTTTTTTAAATTTAAAAAAAAAATTAAATTTAAAATTTTTAATTTAAAAAAAATTAAATTTTAATTTTTAATTTTTTAAAACTTAAAAAAAAATAAATTTAAAATTTTTTATTTAAAAAAAATTAAATTTTAATTTTTAATATTTAAAATTTCGAGAAAAATAAGATTTTAAATATTTTTTATTTTTTAAATTTAATTTTTTAATTCAAAAAAATTTTTAATTCGAATTTTAAAAATTTTAAAATTGAACTTAATTTTTGGAATGTGATGTTTGTACTTTGAATTTCAATTTCGAAATTGAAAGATCAATTTTGAAAAACACAAAACACATGATTCAAAAATAATTTTTTTTTCAATCATTCTACTTTCGAATAATAAAAAAATTAAAACAAACAGATCTTTGATTTTTTGAAAAAAATTAAACGTGCAAAATCCAGACTAATTGATGACGTCAGCTTCAAAAAAAAACAATTTTTAAGCATTGAAATTTCTAAAGTCTAAAATTTTCGAAACTGGAATTTTCTACAATTTAATAGAAATTTTCTAGAATTTTATGAAAATTTTTAAGAATTTCCAGAATCCAGTGGGGATTTTTGAAGATTTTAAGAATCTTGTAAAAACTTTTAGAATCTAATTGAAATTTCTGAAAACTTCTAGAATCCCGTGGAAATTTTTAAAAATTCCCAAAATCTAATTGGAATTTTTGAAGACTTTTAGAATCCTGTGGAAATTTCTGAAGACTTCCAGAATCTAATTGAAATTTTTAAAAACTTCTAGAATCCCGTGGAAATTCTCGATTTCTAGAATTCCATGAAAGTTTTTAAAATCCTCTAAAATTCGATAAAGTTTCTAAAAGTTCCTAGAATCTTCCGAGATCTAGTAAGAACTTTCTAAAATTTTAAGAATTTTATAAATTTCTAAAATTTTCCAGAATTTAGTGATAATTTTGAAGAATTTAAAAAATTTCACGAGAGTTTCTAAAATATTTCGGAATCTGGTACCTCATTCTTGAACCCTTCTAGAGCCTCATGAAAGCCTTTGAGGATTTCTCTAATCTCATGAAAGTTCCTAAGATCAATAATCAAACATCAAACCCCGGCATCTTTTAAAAAACTCAAAAAATTTATGTCGAAATTATTTCGCAATATCCACTTCCGCTTTTATATAGTCGGATGTGGGATTTATTGATCGAAATCAGAGATGAAAAACAGAAGCTGTAAGTCAGCTGATCGACTACAAGTCATTTCTGTCGTTTTTCGATAAAGAACAAAACGCCAAAGAAATTTTAGAAAATTTAAAGAAATTTAGAAAATTTAGAAAAATTTTAGAAAATTTTAAAGAATTTAGAATATTTTTAAAAAAATTTTAAAGAATTTAGAAAATTTTAGAAAATTTAAAAATAATTTAGAAAATTTTCTAAAATTAAACATTTTTATTAATTTTCAAAAAAAATTGAAATTACAGTATGCGGATTTTTAAAAATAGAAATTTAAAAAATTAAATTATGAGGTTTTTGAAAAAGAAAAGTGTTTTCTAATTTACGAATTTAAAATTTTTCGAAAAATAAAACTATTTTGATTTGATGAAAAAATTACGTTTTTGATCAAAAAACGAAAGTAGAGACTCTCCGGGGGTTTATTGGACCTATCAAATGGATAATGGCTGAATTCGATGGTTTTCAAGCACCCTTCAGTCAATCTCTAGAGCACTATCAGAGTTGTCAAAGTTAATATTCAAAAAACAACTTAAATTTTAAAATATTGATTAATTTAAGTTTTTAGTCACAATTTCTGATTTTTATTCAAATTATCAAAATTATTATTGAAAAACATTTTTATTGAAAAAATGAATAGTGACTGATTTTAGACACTATCCAAAAATTTTATTAGAACTGTCAAAATTATTATTGAACAACATTTTTATTGAAAAAATGGATAGTGACTGATTTTAGATACAATCCAAAAATCATATTAGAACTGTAAAAATCGTTTTTCAGAAATATTTTCAATAAAAAATGGATAGTGACTGATTTTAGACACTATCTGAGGATTATATCGAAACTGTCAAAATCACTATCCAAAAACGCTTATTGAAAGTAGACGTGACTGATTTTAGACACTATTCAAGGATTATACTAGAGTCATCAAAGTCAATATCTAAACGACAGTTTTAATGACGAATAGTGTGTGTTTTTATCATAGATCAAAGTTCCCCCTGTTACTGTCTATTTTTTTGGATAATGATTTTTGGAATTTGATAAAGGATTCTTGATATTGACGATTTTGAATATTCATAGGAATTTTCCAAGCATTAGAATAATCAGTCACTATCCAAAAAACAACTTCAATAAAAAACGAATAATGTTTATTCAAGATTAAAATTACATTTTTTAATCGCTATCCACTTTTATTCGCTTGGATAGTGACTAAAACAACAATTTTAGATACTATCCAAAAGACAGTAAAAATAAAAAAGGATAGTGACTATTTAGAATAAAATCATAACTTCTTAGTCACTATTCACTTTCTTATTTTGGACAGTGACTGAAACAACAATTTTAGACACTATCCAAAAACAGTAAAAATAAAAAAGGACAGTAACTAAAACAACAATTTAGACACTATCCAAAAGACAGTAAAAATAAAAAATGGATAGTGACTGAAACAACTACTTTTTCTAGTTGCTGTCCACTTTCTTATTCTGGATAATGACTCAAATTCTTTCTTCAGTCACTATCCAAAAAACAACAAAAATAAAAAATGGATGGTCTATTTGGGAATAGAATTAAATTTTTTAAATTATTATCCATTTTAAAAATAGTGACATAATTCTTTCTTTAGTCATTATTCAAAAAAACTTTAATTAAAAAATTAGTAATAACTATTTCAGACACTATTTAAGATACTCATTAAAAATATTTTTGGATTAAAGTCTTCAAACGATGATTTAATTTTAAAAAAGTTCATGTAAAAAATTATTTTCAAAAAACTTTTGTTTTTTTATTTTTTTATTTTTAGTTTTTTTATTTTTTTTCATTTGGGCCAAATTTCCTCAAATTACTGATCATACATCAGATCAGAAAAACATCATATGAAACAATCCTTCGGTCACGTTTTTTTTTCAAAATTTAGCGCCACAGTACTCGTGAATCAAAAAATAATTTTATAATTTTATAAATTACAAATGAAAAATGTTACAGAAATATTTCAACGAAAAATTTTAAAAATCTTTTACTAAATTCTAAAAACTTCAAAAATCTTCCACAAAATTCTAAAAAAATTTCAAAAATCTTTTACTAAATTTCAAAAATTTTTTATAAAATTATAAAAATCTCAAAAATCCACTAAATTTTGGAAAATTTTAAAACATAAGATTTTTGAAGATCCCAAAATTGCCACTAATATTCTAGTTATAAAAATTTTAAACAAATTCTGTTACGTAAATGTTTAAATACAAATTTTAGAATCTTCGAGAAATTTTCCAAAGTTTTGTTTTCAGATGTTGTTTTCGGAAATTTTCACGAAATTTCGACAAATTTAAAATATCCTTACGAAATTTCGACAAATTTCAAATATCCTTACGAAATTTCGACAAATTTCAAATATCCTTACGAAATTTCGACAAATTTCAAATATCGTTACGAAATTTCGACAAATTTCAAATATCCTTACGAAATTTCGACAGATTTCAAATATCCTTATGAAATTTGAGTGAAAAAAAATAAACTTTTAATATCGAACAAATTCGGTTTTTGGATTTTGAGGATATATATGGTTCGTGTTTAAACGAGCAAAGATCTTTCAAAATCGATAGTTTACGATCGACTCGTGTTTCCGAAGCGGACCGATCGAAACTCAAAACAAAGCCTCGGGCAGAATGTAGCCAAAGTTCGTTAAAAAAAAACCAAAGATCAGAGTACACTGTAAAATGGTAAATATTGTTTTCGTCGCCATAAATACACATTTGTGGATATTTGGAAAATTAAATTAAAACTATTTTTTTAAATTTAATTTTTCGACAAAAATTATAACTTTTACATTTAAAAATTTTTATTTTTTTTTATAAAAAAGTTAACTTTTTATAAATTGAGCAAAATAAAAAATTGGAAATTAATCATGTTTGGAATTCGACAATACATCAAAAATTAATTAAAATTGAAAAATTAGTTCGTTTTTGACATTCCATCGAAAAAGTAGTAATTACTCGAAAAACGGTCTCAAGTGGAACTTAGAAATAAACTTTAATCAAAAAATTATTCAAAAAAATATCTCATCACGAAAATTTTTAAAAATTAAAAAAAATTAAAAAAACAATTTTTAGAAATTTTTAAAAAATATTTTACAACGGAAATTTCAAAAATTTTTTAAAAATATTTTACAATGAAAATTAAAAAAAATTTTTTAAAATCTTACAACGAAAAATTTAAAAAAATTTTTTACAACGAAAATTTTAAAAAATGTTTAAAATTTCACAATGGAAAGTGTTTTAAAATTGGTATTACTTTAAATTATTCCAAAAAATAATCTCATAACGGAAAAGTTTCAGAAAAAAATATTTTTACTACAAAAGTATTTTAGAATCAATATTATTTCAAATTTTTGTAAACAACAATCTCACCATTAAATTTAAAAAAAAATTTATCAAAAATTAAAAAAATAAATTTATCAGAAATTTTTAAAAAATAAATTTACCAAAAATTTAAAAAAGTAAATTTATCAGAAAATTAAAAAAAATAAATTTATCAAAAATCTTTAAAAAGTAAATTTACTAAAAATTTAAAAAAATAAATTTACCAAAATTTAAAAAAAAGTTACTAAAATTTTTTTAAAAATAAATTTATCAGAAATTTAAAAAATAAATTTATCAGAAATTTAAAAAATAAATTTACCAAAAATTAAAAAAAATAAATTTATCAGAAATTTAAAAAATAAATTTACCAAAAATCCTTAAAAACTGGTTTTAGCACGAAAACTTAGTTGACGTCAGATTCGAATGGAGACCAGGAAGTACGCCGAAAACGAAAAATATCTTTTTGATCCAGATGAAAATACAAAAAATGCCGAAATTATTACATTTGAAAATTATTTTAATTAAAAAATTAAACAATTTTACGAAATTCTAATATCTGACCTTGTTCCAAAAACGATTCCGTAGTTTGACTACTCGAAAATAAAGTCCAAAGTCTTTCTTCTCGCCGACAATCGGAAAAGAAAATTCGTGGTTGTTTGCGAGTCAAAACTACGACTAAAATTCCGCATTTTCGCAGATGTTTGAAAAAAACGGAATTTTGGTGTTATATACGAGAGGGGCGTGGCCCTGAGGCGGTCTTTGAACGAGAGAACACACAGGCCCAAAATGTGGTTTCGTCTGCTGGAGAAGAAACGACGGAACAGAATCAAACATCGATCGTTTGGTGAATTTTTTAATTTATTTCTGTTCTGTTTGTGACGTTATCCGGTGCAAAACTTGATTTAATTAAGAAATAAGGATAATAAAATCACGAAAATTCCTGACTACAAAAAACTCTTTAATTTTAAAAAAAAAACAAATTTTATATAAAAAATTAAAAAATAAAAATATTTCGAAATTATATTAAATTTAATTTTTTCTAAATAAAAATTCCTGACTACAAAAAACTTTTAATTTAAAAAAAAAGAAATTTTATAAAAAAAATAAAAAAATTATATTAAATTTAAGTTTTTTTTAAAACAAAAATAAAAATTCCTGACTACAAAAAACTCTTTAATTTAAAAAAAAAAACAAATTTTATAAAAAAAATAAAAAATAAAAATATTTTAAAATAATATTAAATTTAATTTTTTTTTAAATAAAAATTCCTGACTACAAAAAACTTTTAATTAAAAAAACTTTTATAAAAAAATAGAAATATTTTAAAATTAAATTAAAAAATTAAAATACTCTAAAATCAATTTTATAAAAATTAAAAATTATGTTTAAAATTTTTCTAAAATGATGAATAATTGGAAATTTTTAGAAAATTTGTACTTTTAGTGAAAGTGAAATATTTTTAAATTGGATTTAAACAAAAGTTTAAAAATAAAAATGTTTAAAATAATATTCCGAAGAAAATTTAAAAGTCGAAATTTACTAGGTCTTATTTTTTGGAAAATTTCAGGAATTTTACTTTTAATAAAAAATATTTTAAAATATTTTCGTTAAATTCCGAAGAAAATTTAAAAGTCGAAAGTCACTAAATCTTATTTTTTGGAAAATTTCAGAATAAGATATAAAAATTTAGAAATTTTTAATTTTAATAAAAAATATTTTAAAATATTTTCGTTAAATTCCGAAGAAAATTTAAAAGTCGAAATTCACTAGGTCTTATTTTTTGGAAAATTTCAAAATAAGATATAAAAATTTAGAAATTTTTACTTTTAATAAAAAATATTTTAAAATATTTTCGTTAAATTCTGAAAAACATTTAAAAGTCAAAATTCACTAGGTCCTATTTTTTGGAAAATTTCGGAATAAGATATAAAAATTTAGAAATTTTTACTTTTAATAAAAAAATATTTTAGAATATTTTCGTTAAATTCTGAAAAACATTTAAAAGTCAAAATTCACTAGGTCCTATTTTTAAGTGATATTTGATTCGAATTTATCTGAAATTTTCAACCGTCTATCATCTATCAAGACCGTTGTGCACCAAGTATTCGTTGAACTTTGATTTACACAAATAAGACATTTCTATGACAACAATACATCAAAAAACGTATCATCCGGAAACTTTTACTATTTTTAATCTGGAGGTTTAATTACAGTAAAATAGAAAAAACTTTAAAGATTTTTTCAAAAACATCTTTGTTAATTTTGTCTATTTTTTATAAAAAATCAAATTTCGAAATTCTAAGAACTAGAAAGTTTCAGAATTATTAAATTTTAAAAAATATTATTATAAAAATTAAAATATTAAAAAATATCTAAGTTATAAAATTTTCCATCTGAGACCAAAAATTAGAATTTTAATTTTTACACTTTTTTAAATTTAAAAATATTTATTAAAAAATAAGAATATCTAAGAAGTTATAAAAATTTTCCATCTGAGACCAGAAATTTGAATTTTAATTTTTATATTTTTTTAAATTTAAAAATATTTATTACTTTTCGAAAAAATATTATTATAAAAATAAAAATATTAAAAAATATCTAAGTTATAAAAATTTTCCATCTGAGACCAGAAATTAGAATTTTAATTTTTATATTTTTTTAAATTTAAAAATATTTATTACTTTTCGAAAAAATATTATAAAAATTAAAATATTTTTAAAAATATCAAACTAGAAAATTGTGAAATTTTCCATTTGGGACCAAAAATTAGAATTTTATAGTTACACCCTTTTTCGGGATTTTTGAAATATTCAGTAGAGTCAGAAATTATATTATTCCAAAGATTGGAAATGTTTACTACGAAATTTCGAAAGACAATTATCTCATCGAGAATTTATGGAAATTTTTACTTGAAAACAAAAATTAACTTTTCTTTAATTTTTAAACATTTTTTTTCTAAAAATCTCGAAAATATTCAAAAAAATTATTAAATTTTTAAAATTCAAAAAAATTTTAAAAAGTATTAAAAAATTCTAAAAATTATTAAAAAATTCTAAAAATTATTACATTCTAAAAATTCAAAAAAATTTTAAAAATTATTAAAAAATTTTAAAAATTCCGAAAATTCAAAAAAATTATTAAAGTTTTAAATTTTTAAAATTTTTATAAAAAAATAAATTACGAAATTTCAAAGAAAAATTTTCAATGTAAATTTCTAGAATTTTAGATTTAAAACTGAAATTTTTATTGTTTGTCCTTTTTTGAAATTTTAAAGTGCATTTAAATTTCGAAATTTTTAATCATTTTTTATCTTATTCAAAAATCCCAAAAAAGAATCTCCCAGGAGATGTGCTTTGGTTATTTTATAAAATAAATTTTAAAAAATTATATTTTTTTAAATAAAATAAATTTTAAAAATTCAAAAAATTATATTTTTTTAAAAATAAAATAATATTTAAAAAAATTCAAAAAATTATATTTTTTTTAAAATAAAATAATATTTAAAAAAATTCAAAAAATTATATTTTTTTTAAAATAAAATAATATTTAAAAAAATTTAAAAAATTATATTTTTTAAAATAAAATAATATTTAAAAAAAAATTAAAGTTTTATATTTTAAAAAAAAATTAAAGTTTTATATTTTAAAAAAAAATTAAAATTTAATATTTTTTAAAAAAATTAAAGTTTTATATTTAAAAAAATTAAAATTTAATATTTTTTAAAAAACAAAAAAATTTAAAAAGTATGACGTAGAATGTTTTAAATATAATATTTTATTTATTTTTTAGTGCTGATTATCTTTGGTGAATTAAATAAGCCTAGTTTTATTTTCTAAAAAAAAGTAAAATAATCTATGTTTCCTTATTCGTCATCCAACATTATTTCGAACTTTCCAAGCAGAACATTCGGCGAAAATGGCTTGAACGTACTTTGAACTTTCTGACGCCCGGAGCCTAGCTTTAAAATTTTTTCGAGAATACCCTTGGCTAGTTTTTCTTTTTTTTTGTGTTTTGATTTCGTAATAGCTCGAAAAACAAGTTCGAAAAAAGTGGATGCAAAAGTGCATGTGGTGTAATTTCGAAAAGTTGTCAACACTTCAAAGGCCAAGAAGATCAGGAAGTTCCATGCTGACATTTACAGAGGGATAAAGTAATTACGTATTTTTACTTTGTAGGAGAAGTGATATTTCGAAAAAATCCAAAAGGTTATTTTAGAGGAAATGAGTATTATGAAATTATTAAAGCTATTAACGTGACTATGGAGTAACTCCAAGGATGAGATTCATAATCATTCCAAAATTACGCTATTTTTGATTTTAGTTGGAGTTGTCAAAGTCACTCTAAAAATTCTGCAATAAAAGTTTGACAAAAATTGAAGAAACATTTTTGACTATTATTAGGACTGCCAAATTCATTGAAAAATTTTATAAAAGATGAAATTTCTTAAAATAATCATTATTTTTTACAAACTTGAAATTTAAATAATAATTAAAACTAAATTTGAATTAAAATGAATATTATCCATTTTTTATTAAAAATGTTTTTTTACATAGTGATTTTGAAAACATTTTATAAAAGATGAAATTTCTTAAAATAATCATTTTTTTTTACAAACTTGAAATTTAAATAATAATTAAGACTAAATTTGAATTAAAATGAACACTATCCACTTTTCTTATTAGTGTTGTTTTTTATAAAACGATTTTGTTCAAAAACAGCACTAATAAGAGAAACGAATAGTACTCAATTTAGCTTAAATTTAATCTTAGTCACTGTATGAATTTTGCACTTGTAAAAAATAATGACTCATTTTAGGAATTTCATCTTTTATAAAATATTTTCAAAATCACTATGTCAAAAAACATCTTTAATAAAAAGGGATAATGTTCACTTTAATTTAAATTTAGTTTTAAATATTATTTAAATTTCAAGTTTATAAAAAATAATGATTATTTTTAGAAATTTTATCTTTTATAAAGTTTTTTCAAAATCACTATGTCAAAAAACATCTTTAATAAAAAGGGATAATGTTCATTTAAATTTATATTTAGTTTTAATTTTTATTTAAATTTCGGTTCTAGTAGAAAATCGACAGTTACTAACTTTGGACATTATCCATTTTTGTCTACAAAATCAAAAATCACATTAGCAGATGGAAACAGAGATGATTCAGCGACACGAAAAGGAGCAAATTGTCCTCAATATTTCTTAACTCATGATTTCGCTTTGTATTTTTGTAATTTTTATCTAATTGTGTACTGCTTAATTATTATAACATTTTGCAACTCATATTTTATTGCGTATTTAACTTTGGTTTAATTACTCAAGTTTGAAGCAAAAAAAAATACAAAAATTCAGACGTAATTATGTTTAATTTCCTCAGTATATCCACCATAATCACTTTTCAAAAATAACTTTAGTGAAAAATAAATACTAATCAAAATCAGTCATTATTTGTTTTTAATGAAGATCTTCATTTAAATAAAAACTGAAAAAAGGTTCAAATCACTATTCGGAAAGTGAAAAATAATAATTGAAGGATTCTAATTCATCATCTTAATTGATAATATTTATTTTTTAACTGCGGTTTCGAACCGTGGACACCCCGTGCTTGCCCAACCCAGGCGTTACCAGATACGGTAGGCAATGGGTACCTCATAAAGGAGGAAAAGTTTACTACTATGGTGCAGTCCACGGCCTGGCTGAGCAGGTAACAGCCCTCAGGAACTAGAACAAGATGCTAAACATCTACGCTGGTCACTCGGTGCAATCCCACAAGCCCTACAATGATTTATAAACCATATCCTTGATTACGGGAAAATTTTAACCTTTAACCTATTTTTTAACTAAGGTTGTTTATAAATAATTTTTCAGTTCTATCAATGATCAAGAATTATGTTCAGAAATCACCTTATTTATGTTTTGGAATATGTTCGCTGAAAAAGCTTGCCGCAAAATTTAGTTTTTTTTACATCAGATTTCCACACGAAATTTGTGCAGAGTAACGTACGTGCAAATATCATTATTCTCGTCCAAAGTCCGTTTTTGTTGACCTTTACTCGGATCTGTTCTTTACTGTAATTATATTTCTGTAGTGAGCGAAATCAATTTTTCACGTGAGCGAAGTTAGATTCGAACTATTTTTGCATTTTTATTTTGAATAACTTTTTACTATATTTAGAAAGATGTTCAATTACAGTATTTCAACAATTTACAAACATTTTTTGTTCCGTAAAAAGGGTCCTTGGTGTAGATGTCGATCATTTGAGGGATATTCTCAAGCTGGAAGAGCCGAAGACAGCTTTCTTGGTCGCTGTCGGATTGGAACGTCTGACAAACAGAGGCAAATTGATTAGCAAGGTCTTGCTGAAAAATTTATTTTTAAATCAAACTTGTTTCTGCTTGAAAATGACGATTTCACATTAGTTTTTAAATTTGTTGCAAATTCTCTGATTATGAAATCTCAAAAAATTCCAAATCAAACATCATTTTAAAAAAAAGATCTGAGAAAAGTGATAAATTAAATATTCTTAGTTTGATCAAAACGGAATTTGACCCTTGGATGGGGATGGAAAAATAAAAGAAAATTAATCTCCAAAAATAAAAACGTTCAGAGGGAACCAATTTCGAAAAACGAAAAATTGATCTAGATGTTTTAATCCTCCAAAACATGAGTCAAAAAGAATATCTAATTCGACTTCAGCAGGTGCACATTATGACAAATTTCTGGATTTTTTTAATTCCAGAAAACCAAAAATATCAAGGGAGATTATTGTTTTTGAAATTCCAAAAAATTGGAAAACAACATAGAGAACCCTAATGTTGTCAAATTCTGAAAGTTTTTCCAGGTACATGTCGGGACTTTGATATCAGGTTCGTAATAAAGTAATTTGGATAGACTGATTTTATATACAAAAAAATGCATGTTATGTAATGTGTCGAATATATTATATCAGATATAACGGTATATTAAATACAGTGGAATCTCGATATAATGCATTCAGGATATAAGGCATGGTTTCAGTGCGTTAGTTTGGCCCACATACAAATTTGCGAGAATTTACCCTCGCTATTACGCACACTCAATATGATACCCCATGCTATAAGACACGATTTTAAGGAATTGTAGTTATATTCGACCCTCGATAAAAGACACCCCATGCTATAAGACACGATTTGTCCGGTCTCTTGAGGGTGCCTTATATCGAGATTCCATTGTATAATGTATTCCGTATATTGGAGCTGTTTTAATGTGTCCTTTTTGTGTAGCTTTCTAGAAACTATAATAATATAAAAATTCTAAAATACATATGATCAGAATGGTGATAACACGACTGATTCTGAAAAGTTGCTGACAGTCTCAGAAAGTTTCCATCGACTGTAATTGTTTTTGTTTTTATAACGCGTTTTTGTAATTTTTTGGATTTAATTACCCAAGTTTAAAGTTGTTCATAAAATACCGTAAGAGTTGAGATTGTCTTGTGTACCAGTAGTTGAGAATTAAACAATATACTGTCGGAGAACCAACAGAATAAATATGCTCATTATAAAAACGGATTTTAGATCTTCTGATCTATGTTCCATGAAGTTCAATTTTCTTAAAAATGCACTTTCAGAATTAACTTTTTGCGAGTGTTTTTCTAAGACAAACTAAAAACACATGTGATCCATAAAGATAAATTTTCCAAAAAGTGCATTCTTAAAAATTTTATTGAATTTGAAATTTTGATGTTTGTTTAAAATTTCACACTTAAATGATTCTAAAATCCCAATTCTTCAACGAGAATTTCGTAAAAATCTACCGTACTCTTTTCTGTCACAGATTTCTGAATTGAAATTACTACTTCTAATTTGTGTAAATCCACTCGTAATATCCTTATCCTAGATTTTTCAAACTACAGCTCTATTTATTCTCCTAGAATCCTTATTAAGAAAAATAAATTTGTATTCATACGTCATTCAAAGTCGTAAATCACTGTTTCTAGTTCTTTGGCTAAAAGAAACCAAATCCGTATTAATGATACAAATAGAATAAAACTACAAATATCCAGATTTTCATTTATTTAGCCATTGAACGTTTAAGATAAAAAACTTTGACCATTTTAGAAGGGATAAACGAAAATAAATATTTGATAACTTATTAATCGTAAATCATACTTGTAAACTTACCAATTTTTCTGTATCCATTTTTAATTTATCCGCAATCGAAGCAAGACCGGATTCGCAGATAAAACATTGGAGGGAATCGGCATAGACTACCGTAATGAAGCACAAGAAGAAGACAATGAATCTCATGATTGCTCGGCAAAGTTGGATGCAAGTAATTGAAAGAAAAATCGATGAATGAAAAGGAACTTGGACAATTATCAGTTAATAGAGGATGGAGTTGGACGAAGATAAGAAAGTTAATGAGAAGAAAATCTGCTGTTATGGACTGCATAATAAAAGATCAAGATGTTCAAATAAAATTTCACCATGTGAGAATAAATATTTTATATTTCCATCATTACTTGTGAAAAAATAACTTTCTGTTAACGATGTATAAGGAAAGAAAACTCTTGTCGCGACATTAATCGTAGCGATCGTTCAGGAAAAACAATTCTGCTTCCAGGAATGAAACTGGAAAAGGTCGCTCTCGTAGCTTAAGAGGAAAAGCACTTGCTCGGATAGCAAGACGATGCGGGTTCGATGCCTGCCAAGAGACGTTTTTCCTTCCATATTAGTTTCGGACTAGATGAGGCCAGATCTAGTTTTCCGACAACTCTTCCATTCATGCCTTGAACTTGGATAATTAAACATGACATAAAAGCAAATAAAAAACTTTTACTTTCATAAACATGTAAAATCTCTCTCGATTAAACCGATCTTGAATTACTTATTGATTAAATATTTAATACATGTTTGAAATCTTCGTCATTTATTTATTATAAAAAAATCGTGAATATAAAGATCTAAAAAATCTGATAATTTGACATTAAATTTTTAATCCATTGGATACAAGATTACTAATTCTAAGGTGAAATGACGGCCTTCTTCCTGACATCCAACGAGAGTGGTGAAATTTCCTCTAATAATCTAAACAATTCATGAATAAAGATTGTTAGTTATTAAATAAATGAATTTTCAATTTTTCCATCACATATGTTAGTCATATTTTTCGTTATATCTTATGTTGTAGTTCAAATGAGTTTTAATTGAAGAAAAAACATTTGAACAGATTGTAAAGGATCTTAACCATTTTGGTTCTGAAAATTAGCACTTCTTCTGTCAAACAATATCAAACAAACTTAAACGAAGATGTTCAACTTTTTAGAACAACAAAAGAAGCTTGATCATCAGGATCGCTTCCAATTCTAAATTAAAATTTGAAATAAAATATCTCTGTTATGTAGATACAAGTTTAAGTACTAACACAAAAGTCATCTAGTGATATCTAT
This sequence comes from Halicephalobus mephisto, assembly GCA_009193035.1. Classification (NCBI taxonomy): domain Eukaryota; kingdom Metazoa; phylum Nematoda; class Chromadorea; order Rhabditida; family Panagrolaimidae; genus Halicephalobus; species Halicephalobus mephisto. Next base: position 138,436 of record SWDT01000028.1, on the reverse strand, counting down.
ATACTTAGGAAATAAAACCAAAACTAAGTTCAAATGATATTTTATCACATAATAAAAACCACTTAATAATATATGAGTTGAGGTATAAAGTTAAGCTATTAATAAAAAACAACAACATGGATACACTTTTACGAACCTGTATCAATAAAATGATATGACAGTTATGAAATGAAGATGTTTACTGTTATACAAAAGTAATGAAAATTATTTTATAGTCTCAGACACCACTGTCGGAAATTAGAGAATCGTGAGCATTCCCCCGTTGATATGTCAACCGTGAGAATTTTGAGTACAAAGAAGCAAAGGCAGGTCTAACAGATTTATCTTTTGCAAAACCTGGAAAAACTATCTCATTGCGTAAAATCTTTTAATACTCACAGCTTCTTACTTTCCCCCACAAATCTGGAGGCATGATCTCTGGTTTATTCAACCTATTTCCGGCTTCCAAAAAGTTCAGTATATTAACATCCGTTATTTTTTCTATTCTATCAGAGTACGGTATTTTCTTCCCGAGTTCGTAAATCTCCCACACCGTAATACCGTAGGACCAGACATCTCCTTCTTTTCTGACATGCTCTTTCTGCATCAAATACTCAAAAGCCTTGTGGGTCACAGTCCCACATCCATGTTTCTTCTCTTTCGCAGAACAAGCCAGTCCAAAATCAGCGATTTGAACAGTGTATTGATCTTTGACTAAGACATTTGCGGCTTTTAAATCTCTGTGGATTATGTCTGTTCCATGAATGAACATCATTCCTTCGGCAATCTGGGAACAGTACCTTCCTAAAGTATTAGGATGGATACGCTCTCCATGTTGGTGCAAGTATTTTATAAGACTGTTAAGCATTAACGGAAAAACTAAGATAATGTCGTTTTCCTGAGTATATCCAAGAAGAGGAATAATATAAGGGTGTTGTTGGATCTTCTCTAATGCCGATAGTTCGTCATAGAGCATTCTTCTATACTTTTCTGTATTGTGCTCTAGGTGTTTTGGACTAAATAGTTTCACCGCTACATTAAACTTCTTACCATCCATTTGCGTATAAGTGGTCTAAAAGATAATTAGAAAAAATAATAAAGTTCATAAGTCAAAAGTAGAGTCTAAAATCCGCAAATAATAAGACGAAATATCCTACTTTTTGTGTTCTGTAAGTTCTTAATGAGAAAGTATTTAATTAGGAATTCTGTACTAAATTAGGCACTTTTTGTTAAAATGCAATGTTCATGATTTTGCTTGACTTTTTACTAAGCATTATGTTCTTTTAAAAAATCTGAATCTTTTTCCGAAGATGAGCAACATTGTTGAAAGTACTTTGCAGAAGATACTCTAAGAGTTGAGATATAAACTAAAAACCCATATCAATAAAATTAGTTCTTGTAGGGGAGCATAAGTTCTAGTAATTCGATATGACTTCTAAATTTGTAAGATAGTTTCTTAAGGAATATGTTATGAAGATTTTCTACAACAAGGGATTTTCTCATTCTGTGGTCATTGTCTCATTAGGGAAAACGTACCTAAATCCTTTAACAATGACTTTATGTTATAGAACATACCTTGAAGACGTTTCCGAAAGCTCCAGTTCCGAGACAAATCATATTCTCCGGTATCAAGTCTAGTCTGTTTATGTCAATACTTTCCGTCACTTGCGATTCAGTATTATACTCTTCAGTTAGCAGTTTCTGGAAGCTAACTCCATCACGTTGAGGTACAAAGGAGTTGATTCTTCCATTATTTGTTTTGCAAGAATTCCAAGTGTAAATTACCAATATCAGCAAGAGAAGTACAATGATTATCGTTCCAATGACTATAATTATAAAATATCCCGTTGGAAAATGTGAAAATAAGTTATCACGAAGAGGATGTTCGAATTGATATATAGGAGGCATAACAGAATTTTGAACACATGTTTTTCGATTTTGAATCAGTTCGCCGTGCCATCCTAAAGGACAAAATTCAAGGCAACTATTCTGTTTGAAATATTTATCACCTGGACAACTGGTGCAATTCTCAGGTCCAGGACCTTGGCATTCAAAACATAAATTACTACAAGAATGACAAATACCATTTTTATCTAGATAATCGCTGATCCAACATTTCTGTTTTAAAATAAAAGAAGACATAAATTCTGCATTCGAAGGTTTCTTTTATAGAAATTTTTATAAAAAATTGTCCAATTTTCCCCAAATTAATCGATTTCTCATTTACATACTATTATTTTGTGTAATTCTTTCTAAATGTAAAACATGCGATTCATCTTCTCAAAATGTTTGTAATCATGTTACAAGTGTAAATAAAGCATATGAACTTGTTTCATATTCAACAATGCTGGTATTACATCAAATTATTGATGGCAAAAACAAGAGCTTTACTATTACCATGCATCCAGAAGAGAATTATAAAACTTTTAATGTAAGTTTGTGTTGTTAAGGAGAAAAATTAGATTGATCTTACTCATCAATGTTAACAAAACTCTGTTCAATAGCATTTAAACAGTCTAATTTAAAAAACTTTTTAATCTCGATCAAATTTAACTATTTTTGAAGTATTTTTCATTGTTTTTATATATCAAGTTATCTAACCTTTATTAATATAAAAAATTTAGCCAAAGAAGCACAATTTTGATGAAATTAAAAGCAAAATAAACCTTTTAATACTTGATGAAAATGGTGTTTTTTATGAAAATCTACTATAATTCTCGTTTCAGATCACAAGTTTGATGTTATATGACAACTACGATTGTTTTTTAGCCTTAAAATTCAAACTTGATGACTACGATGAATATTATGGAGTAATCGACCTACATAACGCCTACAAGTCATCAAAATTGAAGTTGAGATGGAAGTATAATGGCTCTCATATATGGCTTGGAAAGAATGCCATTCATCAATATGATGTAGATATATCATCTGAAAGAGTAAAAAGAACTATATTTGCTCCTGTACTTAAAAATGGAAGATTGCAAGAAGATGAAATTGATCACCCGTTCATGGATGAAAATGTCACGGACATAAATATTAAAAATGATCACCTTGAAGTGTCTAATAACAACACGAAAATACTGCATTATATTGGGGAACAAGAAGAACTTGGTTACAATGAAAAAAAAGTTAATGTAAAAGATTCGCATCCTGTTGTTAGTACTCCAAAAGTTATTACGAAAATATCCTCTCCTTCTTCTACTAGTAATCAGTTATCATTAGAGACTTACCTCATTATCGGCTTTGTAATCTTAGTTATGCTTATAATAATCTCTATTATAAGTACAATTGTGGCTTACAAGCGCTTAAACAAGAGGTTGAATGTTTTAGAAAATGATGAAAAGAATTTAACAACTAAATATCAACTTCCAACTCCTCCTGATAATTGTGAATCCCATGGTAATAATAGTTTTCAAAATATGCAAAGTTCTTCCATCTTTTCAGAACAACAACCACTTATTACTAATCCCGGTCAAAGATTGCCGGAACAAAGCCAAAGGAATGCTTCCAGAACGGCACACGGTAGCTCTAGTGCTTATCCACCTTCTGTTGCATCTTCCGTTTAACTTTAGTTTTTATCCACAATCTCCGGAATCTTCCAATGGTTATGAAACTTCCTCCGCTAACAGAAGCTGTTCATAGTTTTTTGATTGAGTTTTCATTAAGTAAATGGTAATCAGTTGATGGTAATTGTTATCTAAATAATAAAATTAACTTTTTACTGTTCATTTGAATTATTCTTGCAGAAAACGATGGTACTTTTAATATTTATACCGGAAATCTACAGAACAAAATAGAAAGTTATTTTGAATATTAATTGTCAACGATTTTTTGTGTAAATAAACAAATTTACAATTGGCATTTTTATTTTACACATTTCGTTTAATAAAGATGCTTCTGGAAAAAGTTTGTTTGTTCTTGAATATTTAAGATTTATGTTTTCAGTTTTTTTAACAATTAAAAACTCATTTCTAAAGCTGTCAAATTCAGATTCTGTCAAAATTGCGTATTCAACAGTCGTTGTTCGTTCCCTACTCGCAAAATTAAGCAGCAAAACCAATAGGAAATTAGCAAGATTGCAGTGATTTCATCAGAATGAAACTGATAAGCTTTATAAGACCATGAAGTTTATATGGAATGGAGAAAAGAAAACATTTTTTAACGGTTTTTTTATGTCGGGAGAATGAATTAAAAAGTTATTTTTTAATTTATTCAGTGGTATGAAATAGTATCCTATTAATCGACGATGTACATATGATGTTATCCCATACATTTGAATAGAAGCAAAAGTTCAAATAACTTCAGGGTTCATAAATAATTCTTGTAATCCATGTATTTATATAACGCTGTAAATACCCTGAATGGAACCTCTTTACTGAAGTTCTGGTAACTTAGAAAGTTTTATTCCAATTTGCGTGAAGATTCGAATTTTCTACTACATTTATTTTGTCTTACAGTACTTTATTTCTTTTTATGTATTATGTAAAATAAATATGTTAGAAAGAAGAGTCATACGACAAGCCGGTCATCAAGAAGGGATCAGTCGTATCGAAAATATCCGTGATCATGATTGTCAAATTTAAGTATTGCCTTATATTTGTAATTTTCGCGCGATATCGTAAGCGGATCTTGCATAATGCGGGATAAACGCTAAGAAAAAGAAGAAAAGTCTTAATTAGGAACTGTAAATTAAAAAATATTTGTACTGACATAAATGGATTGGTTTAGTTCATCCAATTGGTCAATACAGAATTAAAAACTTCGTAAATAAGAACTTTCTCTTGAGGTAGGTTTCCTAGACTCTGACGATCCTTTTCCGTTTCATATGGAGGTTTTAGACTCCTATTGTAATTACTTTTCTATCATATTTTATTTCTTTTCATATGTAATTGAAAAAATGAAGAAAATGGAAGTTATTTTAGCTTATCGGTAACCATTATTCAAGCATTTTAAGATACTGAACAATATTTACAGTCTTGTGTAGGCTAGTCTAATGAATTAAACTTTGCTCTTCGCCCTATAGTAACATTATAATTCTGATTATCACTTGCTATTAAATATTGTCCTTTTAACTCCTTACCTAAAACGGAGATTATATTTCTATTTTTATCATGCATTAAATATAATTTTTCTAATCCACGAAAAAGGTCTATTACAAAATTCACCAAAAATTGATGCAAAATCGAATATGAACATTAAGATCGCCCATTTTGTGTGATAGAAACCATGTCTGTTCCGATTCTTTTAAATCTTGAAGATTATTCGGCCGTTTTTCGGTCTTTTTTACAGATTACGAAAGATTATGCGGTGCTTCGAGTTTTGCTCTGTATATACAAGTTCTTAGAATCACACATTTGACCAGTTGAACTCAATTAGACAAGTCAGAATTTGAGTTATTTCTGAATTATGTTAGAAATTTAGATATAATATTTGGGATTTGACAACTATGGAAATATTTACTTTACAGCTAGAGTTGTAGGGAAAATTTTCCGAAGATTTTTAACAAAAAGGTGGATAATGACAATTTCGAATATCATTAAGAATTTCCTAACCACTATTTATTTTTTTATTTGAATATTCAGTCACTATCTAAAAACGGCTATAATGAAAAACTTTTATAATTCTTATTTTCATACCAAAACATTCTAATTTTTCTATATTTTTCCTTTAAGATAGTAAATTGAGTCATTTTCAGTCAGTAACCAAAAAAGATAATAAAAAGTGGATATTGTCCGTTTCTGGCTTAGATCGGAATTTTTCACCACTATATATTTTTATTCTTTTGAATAATGACTGAAATTTTTCTTTCAGTTAGTATTGAATGACAGCTCTAAAACGGATGGTGGCTCAAACCTTTTGAACATTATCAGTCACTATTTGGGAAGTATTCTTAGACGAAAAAATTCAGTTTTAAATCATAATAAAACTGACTTTTATTGACTTGGGTGTTTAAAACTTATTTTTAGACCTAAAGGTTGCAAAAGTCACCAAAGCTCCTTTTAGCGACATTTTTTGCAAAGAGAGATGGCAGTTGGTAGCATGCCTGAGGCATTTGTCCAGTTCTTTGCCGCTCTCTTTGAAAAATCGATTGCCTTCCAAATGTACTGGAAAGATTTTCTCGAGTAAGGTTCTCACGAACTCGGTAAATCAATTTATTCTTTAAAAATTTTTTTTCATCAATTTGTCCAGCTGTATCTTTATTTGTATTTTGCAAACGGGACACAGGTTTTCCACTTTTTCATCGATTGGAACTGTGTAGACGCCTTGACACATGGCGACCTGGCACTTGAGCCTGATAAATCTCTAGCTTAATTGGCGTAGTTGATCTTGATGATCTTTGATGTTTACAAGGTGTCTGGAAATTTTAACCGCGCAAAATTTTCTTCGAATTAGAATCCTGTAAAATCCTTCAGAATCTAGTAAGAATTTTTGAAGAGTTCAAGAATCTTATGATGATTTTTGAAACTTTTTAGAATCTTGTGGAAACTTGGAACGAATACCTGAAACTGAATTTTTCGGAAATTCGTGTCGAGGTAATTTCCCAATAACATTTATTTTTAATTTTTATCAATTAGAGTTCTTTTGAACAATCCTAAAATCCAAGGGAAGTTCCTGAGGTTTTCCAGAATCTCTAACAGCTTCTATAACTGATATCAAAAATCGAAAACTTCATAATTCTCTAAATTCTAGAAACTTCCCTCGGGACAATTTCGTAACAGCACCTGCTTTTAATTCCTGCAATATTACGCTTAGATCTAATAAATCCCCTGTGTAATTTATATAGTTCACGTCAGTGCTTTCTACACACAAAAAAAGTGCATTAAAATGACTATTGTGTATCGGATATATTATATTCAATATATCGATGTATTAATATCAGCTTAATGTATCTGATACATTGGATCAACTATAATATATCGGATATATTATGTTCAATGTATCGATATATTAATATCAGCTTAATGTATCTGATACATTGGATCAACTATAATATATTCCATATATTATATTCAATGTATCGATGCATTAAGTTCAATTTCAGTATATTATATTCAGTATATCGATATATTAAATATAATACATTTGATACATCAGAATTGTTTTAATATATTCATACAATACATACTATGTTAATATTTTTTGTGTGTATTGCTTAAAAGTGTCTGAAAATTACATCTGCGTACATTTTTACGAAATTTTAATTTTCTGTCCAGTTTATCAATTTCCGTTGCCTTGACGATAAGTTTTTGTGCCATCATTTGTTTCCAAAAAAAAAAGATAAACAAAGTCTTTGGGATTTTCGTCTGTGGATTGACATTTCAATTTAATGAAGGTATTTGTTATTTTTATCAATGTTAATCCTTTTTTGTTTTCAAAGATGCATAAAAACTATCAAATTAATAAAAATGATTAAATTCGATTTTTATTTAAAATTATTTGAAAAACATTTTTGAAATTTTTCGTGGTTTTGAGTAGAAAATTTAGATTTTTTATATTACTTAATTAAGATACATCTTTTAAGAAAAAATCCGACTATTTTTGATGAATATTTGTAAAAAATAAATTTTTCCGTTTAAAAGTTGTTTGATAATTTTCAATTTTTTATTAAAAGTTCAATCAAAATTTTATTTTTACTTAATATTTATATTTTTCGAATTTTCAGAAATTTTTCTACATTTTTTAATTTTTTAAATATAAAAAATAACAAAAAAATGTGATTTTTATTGAAATTTTAAAAAATTTAAAATTATTCAATAATTTCTAAACAGAAAACTTTTGCAAATACTACTTTGAGTAATTTAATACTTATTTTTCTTTATTAAAATTTTAATTTTTTGTAAATAACCCATTCCTTGAAAATTTGAAAAATCATTTTTATTGAATTTTTATAAAAAAAACACATCTCTTTATCTTATTGCGAAATTAAAATAACTTTTTTGTGAAAAAAGTAATTTTCGAACCCTTTAATCTTATTCAATTCATTATCAATTTCCTTCGATAACGACGGATTGTATTTTCTAGTCAAGAAGGGTCTTCAAGAGCCTTCACATCTTGTCGTAGATCACGAATCTGGTTCTGACGCGAGATCCCCCGAAGGCCGTAGAAATCTTTTTGTTCTTGGGAACGAGTCAAATGAGGCTCATACTCCTGGTATTTAAGGAAGCCACCAAATCCCCCACCACCGCGTGACAGAAATTATTAGTACGACTTAAGTTTCTCCTGTGTTACTTGTGTCTATTCCCTATATTATTCTATTATCCCCTTAGGTGTAGGCTATTTATATTGTACCGTAATCTTGCTGTACTAAAATAAATAAAGACTACTTCCCCTATCTAGCAATTAAGATACGTAGACTACGTCAGAGTCCACGACGTACCTAATTACTAAATTCCTGTGATTTTCTATTTATTCCCCAAGTTTGTCGGAAATCCCTTATTCGGATGTGATCCCTGATCTCTCAAAACGTTTTTAAACACTATTCAATCTTGTTGCCGGAACCAACCAATTATCCGATTTTTACATTTTTGTAATTATGTCTGGAGATTTAATGTTTAATTACAGTAATGCCAGTCTTAGTTTAGTAATTTCATCATTTTCTTATTTTGGAATCTTTCAGCAATGTCGACAACGGAGAAGTCTTCTCCGTTGATGACTGCTCCAGATGACGGGCAACAACTTTTAGTACCAAAAGAAGATTTGGAACTTTCGTTGAAGGACCAGAGCGACCAACTTTCGAATCTGGAATCTGGGAAAAGTCTTTCAGAAGAAGGAGAGACTTGTTTGAAACACAAATTCAGATACGTCATCTTGATTCTGACGATGCTGTGTCTGACTTTCACGAGGTCTAATGAATTAAGTTTCAACTTTACTGTTATCTGTATGAATATGAACACTACTGAAGGCCATAAAGTAAGTTAAATTTGGTAATCAAATCCTAACTTCTTGGACAATTTTCATAAAAATCAGAATAGTGACTGACAATAGTCATTATCCAAGTTTAACAAATGGTTGTAGATGATTACCTCAATTACTTTTCAGGAAGCTCCAGTGCAAATGACGATGGATGAAATCTCCAAGATTATGGGGAGTGGAGGGCTTGGAGCCCTGATCTCCGTCTTGCCCTTAGTTCATCTTCTTCACAACTTTGGGCCTAGATCTGTTTTCAGTATTCTGCTTTTCCTCTCTGGTCTTGCTACAATTGCCTTAGGGCCTCTTGCACGGATATCTCCTCTCTGGATGCTACCAGGAAGACTTATCCAAGGTTTCGCGCTTTCTACTGTGATGCCACTGACTGGTGCTGTTTCTGCCGAATGGGCTCCATTGACGGAAATCGGGAAATTCGTGACGATGCTTTCAGCAGCTGGGCAATTGTCCCAGATATTAACTATGCCGATGTCTGCTTTCTTGTGTACCGAAAGCGGGTGGTCCAGTGTCTACACTGCCCATGGGATTTTAGCGATTATCGGAGCTTTTGGGTTCCTGACATTGTATGGTAATTCTGCCAAGACTCATCCTTGTGTCAGTGAGAGGGAATTTGAGATAATTTCCCAAGGATGTAAGTTAACACTGCATATATACACACAAAAAAACGTAATTTTTGATTCCGTAAAAATTGCGAAATGTAACATAATCATCATATTTTTCATGAATATTTGACATTTACGATGAAAATTGCAAGTAATAGTGACGATTTCTATTTATTACTGAACCAAAAGTTACGCTTTTTTGTGTGTACATACACAGTATGATTTATATTGAATCTATTGGTTGTAATTTGTTTTACGATGCACAAGCGAGAAATTACTGTATATCTCTAAAATCCCACAGTGGGTTTTACAATCTGCGCTATCAATATTTCTAAAGATCCTGCTTCAAAAGTTATAACATATGTGCACCATGAAACATTACAACCGGTAGTTTTGGCATTATGAATTGTACTGTTTAGAAAATAAGTTGTTATCCAAAACAAATATTGATAATGTTTATCTTCTTCCTCTAACTTTATGACTCATGACTAATTTATTTTTATAATTGAGTCATAAATTACAGTAGGAAAACGAACGTCACTAATATTTTTTGACGAAGATTTATCCTTGTTTATTACACCCTGAACATTAATTTTCTTAACAGTAATTATTTCAGCCAAACAACGTCCTAAACGAGGCGATGCTGTTCCTTACTGGGACATAGCCAAAACAAAATCAGTCTGGGCTGTCTGGATCGCTTTCTTCGGAAATGCCATAGGGTTCCAACTCATTGTGCAGTTCATGCCTACTTTCCTCAACAAAGTCCTGTTTATCACAGTCCGTCGAACCGGTTTCTTCTCTATCATCCCTCCCATCACTCAACTAGTCGTCAAAGTCATTGCGGGTTATGCAAGTGACCGTATTCCTCTCCCTGAAAAATTCAAACTCCGGTTGTTCAATTCTGCTGCTCAAATAGGTTGTGCAATGTTTTTGTTGCCTTTGGGGTTCGTGGGGGTAGGAGATGGGACTTTTGCAATTGTTTGTTTCTCTGCTAGTATTTCTTGTTTAGGTTTAGTCTCATGCGGATCTATGAAATCCGCTACTCTCATAGCCAGAAGCTATACTCATTTCGTCATGGCTATTGTGCAAATGATTGTCTGTATATCTATGTTGTTCGTTCCCTTTATGGTTGCTGCCATTGCTCCAGATAATACTGTGGATCAGTGGAGATGGGTCTTTATTGTAGTTTTCCTAATTTTGGTCATGACTAATACTGTATTTTGTCTCTTATGTGGGGCAGAACCAGAACCCTGGGCTTTGGCCCAGAAAAAACAAGTCCTTCGTTAGTCTGTGATACTCAAAAATATCAGTCTCGGGAATTGAAAACGGTTATAATAAATACTATGTCTTTTAACAGAAATTGATGGATTTAACAGCATGACAACAGCACTAGACATGAGATAATTTCAGCATTAATACATTTTTCGACTTTCGATGAGTAAACATTGTTGATATTGAATTTACTACGTTTGCTCGTGAGAATATAAGATTCTAATCAACTTTACATTTTACATGTTATTCCTATTTCGCACGAAATCGGAGGTTACAACAAAACAAACAATAAAATTTATTAATTGTAATTGTCTCCTTTGACTCATCTTTCCAGTTGGTTGCGTGCGTAGATGGTAGCTCGGGTGGGATCCAGGGTTTGCTTCGTCAAGTCCAATTGATTCTTTCGACATCTCGGTTCACTAATCAACTTTGTGATTTTAAAACAGATGTCGTAGACCTTGACGTAGCCCACACAGTTCTAATCGTTAGAGGGAAGGAACAGTCCTTTATTAGAGTATAGTAAGACATGAATAATACAAATCTAGGGGACAATAGAATAGTATAGGAGTCAAACACAATAAGATATATCAGGGCCTTAATACCTGTCACATGTAAGATAAGGGTTTGTCCGCTTCCTTCAACATTATGAGTTCGAGCATCACTTGATTCACTTTCAGAGATAATTAGACTTTTGTGATCTTCGGGGGATATTGCGTCAGAAACAGATTCGCATTTCGCGACAACAGAAAAGTTATCAACAATATCTTCCTATGTAAGATGTATTTCTTCCGTGGTTGTTATGGCCTTTATTTCATTAAAGTTTGAAAATACTTCAAACATAAGCATACTGTATTGAAACAAACGAAGGAATTTTCCATGAATTTCTTATGAGCTGATTTGTGTAAGTGATCATTTAATCTCTATGGTTTAAAAAGACAGTTATTCTCGTCACTTCCAACTTTGAATAGAAAATTTATACTGTTAATCTAGCAATCTACAAATGTTAAATCACCAATAAATTAATATCAGATTTCATAATTTTCCGGATTCTTAGTATTATTACAAATATATTATACATAATAATATGAAATGCTGCAGTAATTCTGCTGGAACAGAAACTACATTAGAAAAAAGGATATGAAGAGATAGCCTGAATATCAAAGACCGTAGAATACTGCAGGGCATGAGTGAAATCCAGTGATCTTGTGTGAGGGTAAGATATATAACCATTGTCTGTGCCTTATTGTTGGATAAAGATTAGTTTCGGGACAGAAACTGTACTAGATAGGATGTGAAGAGATAGTCTGAATATTAATAACCGATAAAATTGAAAATAATAACGAGAAATACAAATAATTTGATATTTTGCTTTTATCTTGCACTGTAAAGTACTATACAACAAAAAGAACAATTTTTATTTTGCTCTAGTGACTTCATTACAATCACCCGATCATTTTGAGGTAGTCACCGATGATGTCTTCGGTTGTCAGACGAGCTTCTTCTGTGTTTGTCGTAGTTTTCATTTCTTCTATTGTGACGCTCGTATGAGTGTGGGATATGCTGAAGTGGCGGTAATGGTGGAGGAGGAGGAATATCCATCAACATAGAATCGTACCTTGGAACATGTGAGTGGAGTCTCTCGGCACTTCCTCCATAACTGTTTCTGTTGTGGAATGTCCGATTTCCAGCGCCATAACGGCCAGGAATATGGATCGGAGTATCGTCATAGTGGTTTCGTTGATTCTGATGGTAACTCCTGTCATAAGGAGCTGATCTACTGTAATCCACGTTACCGTTTCGATTCGGGTGTCTCCGTTGGTATTCCATCCATTCGCGATCCTAAAAATCAAGTTCATATATCAAAATCGGATAAAATGAATCACCTTTGCAGTCTTGCTCCTTGGCTTCACAGTCACAAATTTTCCATATAGCTTTAATCCCTGCATCATCTTACAGGCATAAATCACACTGGCTTCATCGACGAATTCAACAAATCCGAACTTACTGTTCGGGTTGTTCACGACATTTACATTATACAGAGGTCCCATCTGAAAGGCTTTGTAAGTAAAATTAGGGAATTTCGCAAGCCAAAGTTACCTGGATAAATATCTCCTCGAGGACATCTTTTGTGATTTCGTCAGGCAGGTTTCCAAGGAAAACCGTTCGTTCATTTGCATCCGTCATGACAATAAACAAAAATTAAATAAATATTTAACGGAAAAGATAAAAAACAAAATTTGAATTTTTCCAAGATTTGAAATTAATTTTGTCTGAACGCGCGTCTGTTTTCGTCTCGAGACCATTATCCATATGACGCGAAGCCAGTTTTTCCTTTTCAGCTTTTGGCTTGGGACTATTTTTTTGTCTTCTCTGTTCTCGAAAGACTCCAATCGATATATCGATCAAAAAATTGTAAATCGATTTATATATTTCATAATACTTATTTTATTTATGAATATAACAAAACAGAACGGGGATCAGTAACAAAAGAAGCGTGTGCTGCTCACGTGCTTGTGCATGTTTGATCGTTATTTGGACTGGGTTTGTTTCTGGCAGAACTTTGATCGATCGCAAACCAGACAAACAAAACATTTTCCTTTAATTTTACTTGGAAATGACCGTAATGACATCAACACAGCCTTCTGAAAACGGGGTTGTTGAAGACGATGCTCAAACTAACAACACTGGTAAGAATTATTTTTAAATTTTTTTATTTTTTGATTTTAGTGGTCACTGACGTGGACTATGTTCCAGAATCCGTTGATATGTTCAAAAAATTCATGTACAATGTAAGTTTCGCTTAGTTTTCATATATGAAAATTATTTTTCAGACTCAAGAAATCAGAAGAAAAATCGTTTCTCTCGCGTTGGCCGACGCTGAGATCGACTTGACGCTCCTGGAGGACTTGAAGAGGACTCTGCAGCAGCTCACGGATCAGCACACCATTGCATATCAGCGGGAAATGCTCGTGAATGAAACCAGAAGATTCATGATTAACTTGAAGGACGAGATTTCTGGACTTCAGAAGGACATAGCTTATTTCGAACAGCTCAATCAAAAAAAAACGGAGCTTAATTTGGGTTCTCTCATGGAAGCAAGGAAATTCATAAAGCTCTCTGAAATCCTAGCCCCTTATCATCCCATTTCGCCTGAGGCGTTTTTCAAAGAATTGGACAACTGCACGGATTTCCTGAGGTCATTTGTGAAACCCGCCAAGGAATCGAACAAGAAACCGATCATGGTGACAGATTGGGACGGAACAATGAAGGATTATTGCTCACAATATGCTACTAATCTTCAGCCGATATATAGTGCTATCGGAATGGCGAAATTCGCTCAACAATTCACAAGGTTAACCGCGGTTTTGACTGCAGGTCCCCTAAGGGGCCCGGGCATCCTCGATCTGACGGCTCTGCCCATAGATGGACCTATTCTATTCAGCGGATCCTGGGGTAGAGAATGGTGGCTCAAAGGCCACAGACTAGTCCACGATCACGACATTCCGTACGAAGGAACCGACGCTTTGAATCGGTTCAACGATGAGGTTAGTTTTTATTTTTTGAGTTTTTTCATGTCAAATTTCCTCTCCAGATGCAAAAATTACTCTCAGATTCTGAATACTGTCAATTCGATCTTGTTGGAAGTGGAGTCCAGTGGAAAGTGGACAGATTGACCCTGGGGGTCCAGACCGTGTGCCACCATGTCCATCCCGAGCTTTCCACGAAGTACCAGGACCAAATTAAAGAAAGAATGCACAGAGTCGATCCTAACGAACAAGTTGGTTCATTTTTGCGTGAAATTTTTGTTTTCGATATATGGAGAACTTCAGATTCTTCACTTTGATCCGTCGACGGAACTCGAGGTCGAAGTCGTAGTCCACAACGACGGAACGGTCTGGAACAAGGCTGACGGAGTTGCTAGGGTTGTGGACACCATGGGAGACACCCTAGACCCCCCAGGGAAAGTGCTGATCTGCGGAGACACCGCGAGCGATTTGCCGATGGTCAAATACGCAGTTGGAAAAAATCCAAAAGTAAATTTTGTTTTTTTAAGTTTTTGTATTTACGAAGTGTATTTTTCAGGAATCTATGTCGATTTTTGTGACGATGAAAGAAGACCTAAAGAACCGTGTTCGCGAACTGATCCCGGACGAAACTAGGACTTGTTTCGTCAGCTGTCCTGACGTAATCCATGCGGCCATAGACAGGATCCTCAATGAGGATTCCCTTCTGAGCTAACTGTAATATAATGGTTGCAATTTTGGGTGAAAGATACCTTTACTAGTCTGCAAAGGCGAAATGACTTCGTTTCCTATTTATCAGTAGAGACTTGTTTCCGTATTATCGATTGTTTTCGACTATGGGTAGTTTTGGGATGAAGTTTTCAAAGGGAAGACAGAAGTAAAGTAAAAATGAATTCTGAAGGAGGGAACATTGGATTCTGGAAAAATCAAAAAAACAATTGTTTGAATTTTTGGGGTTCTGACACGAAAACATAAAATTACGGTGGACGGTAAATTTTTGAAACGAAATTTTGATGTTAAATTTTCTTGAAAAGTTTGATTTTTAATTTTTCTAAATTCACTGTTTTTGAAATTAATTTTACGGATGAATCCTGACACGAAAACTTGACATTGTTCTTAGTTGGAATGTTCTTGAAACGAAGTTTTTGTAAAATATTTAAATTTTGATTTTAGATTTTTTGTACAATTGAATTTCGAAAGTAAAATTTGATGTTATTTTTAAATTAAATTAAAATGTTTATTTTAAAAATAAATTTGAATTTTTGCAAGATGTTTAAATTTTGATTTTTAATTTTTTATATAATTGAATTTCGAAAGTAAAATTTGGTATTATTTTTAAATAAATTAAAATTTTCATTTTAAAAATGTGTTTAATTTTTTGCAGGAAGTTTAAATTTTGGTTTTTAATTTTTTATATAATTGAATTTCGACAGTAAAATTCAGTATTATTTTTAGTTGCGTTTATTTTTAAAACGAAAATTTGATTTTAAGTTTTTCCAAGAAGTTTAAATTTTGATTTTTAATTTTTTGTACAATTGAATTTTGACAGTAAAATTCAATATTATTTTTAAATAAAGTAAAATTTTCATTTTAAAAATATATTTGAATTTTTGCAAGAAGTTTAAATTTTAAATTTTTTGTACAGTTGAATTTTGACAGTAAAATTCAATATTATTTTTAAGTATATTTTTAAATCGAAAATTTGACACTTATTTTGTAGGAGGTTTAAGTTTTGATATTTTTTATTTTTCTTATTAATGGGTTCTGACACGAAGAAAATTATTATTGTCAACTTTCTGTTCTCGGAACGAAATCTTAAACTTGTTTTTCTAAAAAAATTGAATTTTATTTTTTTGTTTTTTTGAATTTTTTTATTTATTTATTTTTTAAAAAATTTTAATTTATGAATTATTGAAAATTTTTTGTATTTTTAAAAATTTTAAAGTTTATGAATTTTTAAAAAATTAAAATTTTTTTATAAATTTTTTCGTTTTTTAATTTACACCTACAAATCGAAATTTACAACGTCAAGATTTGTGTTTCGAATAAAATTTAATGGAGGAAGTTTTTTCTAAATTAATTTTCGACTTTTGTGTTTTTATTTCAAACAGGTGAAAATTAATTTTTATTTTTTCAAAAGTTAGTCACGGTTTTTTTCAAATAAAAAATAATTTGTGTTTTCATCTTCATTAGCTTAGATTATTCAAAAAATTCGAATTTTGATGAATTTTTAAATTAAAAAAATAAAAAATATTTTTCAAAAGACAGTCTTTCTAAAAACAGAATTTTGCAAATTAATTTTTCACAATTTTTAATAAACATTGAAATTCTTCGAATTTAAACGTAGTAAAACTTCTTACTACTGATTTGCGTAGGTTCTTTGTTGGTTTCTCAAACTTGGATAATTAATCCAAAAAAATACAAGAAAGCGATAAATATAAAAAATCATAATAAATATAAAAACCACAATGAACATAAAAATCACAATAAATATAAAAATCATAATAAATATAAAAATTACAGTAAATATAAAAATCACAATGAATATAAAAATTATAACAAATATAAAAACCACAATGAATATAAAAACCACAATGAATATAAAAATCACAATGAATATAAAAATTACAATAAATATAAAAACCACGATAAAACAAATATAAATCATAATACATTTAGATTATTCAAAAGTATTACATAATTACGGTAAAAACAAAATATAAATCAAACACGTTAATCGTGAAGCGTAGAGGTCTGTTTATTTCTTCTTCGTTGATGAGTCATCCGCTGATCCTGTCACTAACGTTATTTTCGGCTATGTCGACAGAGTTTCAGCGATCGTGATTCTTAGGTCCTCGGGTAGGAAAGTACACTCAATCAGAGAGTAATTTTTTAAACACAGTACTTAGAGTAAAGTTACAAGGTACACAAAAAGCGGTAAATAGCAAAGTATCTCAGATCCAACTGCACAAAAAATGCGACTTTTAGTTCTGTAACAATTGCGAAATGTGATAAAAATTTAACACAATTGGGATATTTTTCATAAATATTTAACATTTGTGATGAAGATTGAAACATAATAGTGACGATTGGTATTTTTTACTGAACTAAAAGTTACGCTTCTTTGTGTGTAGATATCAGTGGATTGTATATGATATATGGATATGTTAAAACGACTCCGACTTATGAGATATATTAGATTCAATCTACAATTGTATTAAATTCACACAAAAAAGCATAACTTTTAGTCTTGTAACAATTGCGAAATGTGATAAAAATTTAACACAATTGTGATATTTTTCATGAATATTTGATATTTGTGACGAAAATTGCAACTTAATAATGATGATTTTTACTTATTACTGTGTTAAAAATTACGGTATTTTGTGTGTAGGGATTCAGGATCTTCTTTTACATTTTACTATGAGATGTTAGGTCTTGAAAGTGATTCTTGTTCAGGAGATGTTAATCTTCATGTTCTTGGATTTCTCGGTCTCAACGATGATTATTTTCCAACTTACTGTAAAAAGTAAAAATGCTTGAAAGTTGATATGGCATAGATTCACTCTGACGACAAAGTAAACAAAACTTTTTTACAACTCTTGATCTAACGGTATCTATTATGTCATAAATGCTACAAAACTTAATTCTAAAACCAACGAAAATCACTACCGTCCCAGCAGGGACTTTCGCGGCAGGAGTTCGCCGATTGCACTTTAAAAATTAAACTTAATTTTTCGATTTTTAATAAAAAAAACAATTTTTAATCAAAATTACTAAAAATTGAAAATTACAGTATTTAATTTTTGAACAATTTTTGCAGCATTTTTTAAATGAAAAAAAAATTAATTCTTTAAATAAAAAATTAAATGAAAAAAAAAATTAATTTTTTAATTTAAATAAAATCATCAAAATTAACTCAAAAAGTTTCACTAAATACTAAAAAGTAATTACTTTTTAAACATTATTCAACCCTTAATGAGGCTACTTTTTGAATAGTGACTAATAAATCTAATGAAGATGTAGACGACGATTGAAAATTTATGATTTGAATAAAAGCAGACACCATTTATTCATGAAGTTGCTTTTTGAATAGTGACTTTGATAAATCCAATGTATATGTGGATAGTGACTAAGAAGTTTTTATTTAAGCTAAAGGCAGACACTATTCATTCTTAATGAGGCTACTTATTGAATAATGATTTTGATAAATTTAATAAAAATGTAGATAGTAACTAAGAAGTTTTTATTTAAGCTACAAGTAGATATTATTAATATTTAGTGAAATTACTTTTTGAATATTAACTTTGATAAATTTAATAAAAATGTGGATAGTAACTAAGAAGTTTTTATTTAAGCTAAAAGTAGATATTATTCATTTTTAGTGAAATTACTTTTTGAATATTAACTTTGATAAATTTAATAAAAATGTAGATAATTGAAAATTTTTAATTTGAATAAAAGTGGATGCTATTCATCTTTAGTAAAATTACTTTTTAAATAGTAACTGTGATCAATGTAATAAGGAAATAGATAGTAACTAAGGAGTTTTTATTTAAGTTAAAGATAGACACTATTCATTCTTTAATGAGGCTACTTATTGAATAATGATTTTGATAAATTTAATAAAAATGTAGATAGTAACTAAGAAGTTTTTATTTAAGCTAAAAGTAGACACTATTCATTTTTAGTGAAATTACTTTTTGAATATTAACTTTGATAAATTTAATAAGGAAATAGATAGTATCTAAAATCTATCACTTTCCAACTTTTTATTAAAGCTGAAATTTAAATAGTGACTGAAAAAGGAATTGAAACCACTATCCAAAATAAAAAATTAACAGTGACTAGGAATCTTTAATTTAAGCAAAATTGAACATTATTCAACTTTATATCGGAATTGTAATTTGATAGTGACTAAAAGAAAACTATAATTACTATCCAAAAAATGATAGTGACTAGAAATCTTCCATTTGAGAAAAATTAGACACTATCCAATCTCTCATTGGGACTTTTTTGGATAGTGACTAAAAGGAAACTATAATTACTATCCAAAAATGATAGTGACTATAAATCTTCAATTTGAAAGAAAATTAGACACTATTTAATCTCTCATTGGAACTTTTTTGGATAGTGACTAAAAGAAAACTATAATGATTATCCAAAAAATGATAGTGACTAGAAATCTTCCATTTGAGAAAAATTAGACACTATCCAATCTCTCATTGGGACTTTTTTGGATAGTGACTAAAAGAAAACTATAATTACTATCCAAAAATGATAGTGACTATAAATCTTCAATTTGAAAGAAAATTAGACACTATCCAATCTCTCATTGGAACTTTTTGGATAGTGACTGACAGCCATCAATGAGGGATAGTGATTTCGAAACAAAATCATCAAATTTAGTCACTATCCCTTTAAATTTTCCAATATTTTACTCAGTATTTCCGTCTTTAATTAGTCCATTAGTCATTGCTCTTGCCGTAAAATCTAAATACATACTATATTAAAAATTTTTATTTCGTTTTTTCCTATTTTGAACATAAAAGAACAAAAAAACCAAAGATTAATTTTAACAGATAAAAAAATGCTCAAATTCGTAATTTTATTATTTTTTGCGTCATTTAAATTTAAAAAAATTAATTTTAAATTAAAATAAAATTGAATCTTTAAGAATTTCAAAAAAGTTTTTAAAAATTTACAGGATTTTTGAATTTTTTTGAAATTTTTTGAATTTTATGAATTTTATGAAATTTTTGAATTTTTTAAAAAATTTTTTGATTTTTTTGAAGTTTTATGAAATTTTTGAATTTTTTAATAATTTGTATTATAGATATTGGCAGTCAGGGTTCGAGGTCAAAGTTCGAACTTTTCGGGCTGAAATGACTTGCGGGTCATGTTTGGATTCAGAAAGCCCAGATATCAGGTTCTAACTATCAGTTTACGTACGACGGAGAACAAGTTTTTGAAACAGAAAAAATCCATAAAAGTTGTTCTAACGCGAAAAGTCCGAACTTTGACCTCGGATTTTGGTCCTCAACTTTCATAATACAGTATCCTGAATTTCGTAGGATTTTTTTGAAGCTTCTGATCTGAGCTTTTGGAATTTTTTAGAATTCAGTAAGTCTTCAGAATCTTTTAAAATTTAGTGTAAAATTTTGAAAAAAAAATTTTAAATTTTTAAAATTTTTCATAAATTTAGAAATTTTCAAAAATTTAGAATTTTATAAAAATTTAGAATTTTATAAAAATTTCTAACATTTTAAAAATTTTTTCCAATTTCGAAAAACTTGAAAATTTCTAAAATTTAATAAAAAATAAAAAAAATTAACATTTGTGATTTTAAATTTTAAAAAATTCTAAAAGTTCATGTTTACGAAATTTTACAATAGTTATAATTTTTAATTTTTGAAATATTATTTGATCCCCGGAGAATATTTTTCCGTTTTTAAAGAGCTTAAAGTTTAGTCAATGACCTCTGCATTTTGGTCCCCAGAAACTACTAAGCAAAAATTTTAAAAGTTCACTGTTGTTTGAAACAAAATTTGGAAGTTGTGTCGAATTTCGTGTTTGTTCTTTGGAGCGTCATAGTTGACTTTTTCGACTCTAACCCACTTCTTGGAGTACTGTATGTTTAATTTCGGTGTTGAATAGAGGTTTGATTAAATACAAAAAGTAAAACACACAAAAAGTGAATTCGTTGATGTACTTTTGTAAGTTGCCTCTGTCGCGACATTAAGCGTAGTGAGAAAGGAACGATCGTTCAGGAGAAGCGATTCTGCTTCCATGAATGGAATTGGAAAAGGTCGCTCTCGTAGCTTAAGAGAAAAGCACTTGCCCGGATAGCAAGACGATGCGGGTTCGATGCCTGCCAAGAGACGTTTTTCCTTCCATATTAGTTTCGGACTAGATGAGGCCAGATCTAGTTTTCCGACAGCCTCAGGCTGTTTTCCCTGTGAAATCGTAAAACTGAACAAGCCGTAACAGTAAACAACGCGATTACTAATCTTAATTGGAGCTAGTCAATATCTAATTTAAGATTTTTGAACGTTGGTGAAAATTTTTAAATCGAAATAATGATTGGAAGTTGGCAAATATGAAAAGATTCATCAGTGTTATTTTTGGATAGTAATTTTCATAATTCTAATAAAAAATAAAATTGAATAATTTTTAGAATTTTCAACTGTTATTTTTTAGTTATATTAGAACTATAAAAAGCACTATCCAAAATATTTTTAATGAAGTTCGAAGAGTGTTAATTTTTGAGATAAATTAGCTTTTAAAAATTGTCGGATTTTCGATTTGAGACAAATTTGAATTCTTCTCCTGGTCATTGTTGGGTTCTTTTTGAAGTTGTTAAATTTACTACTTTATGAATTTTAATAAGAAATTGGATCATGACAAGCCTTTAGACACTGTTTTTGATTCTTACCGACTTTTCAGTCACTATCCAAGAAACTTCAACAACTGAAATCAAGTGTCCACTTTGAACTTCAATCACTTTCTCACTATCTATAAAATTAAAAACTCTTATGAGAAATAGATATTGGTTAACTTTAGACACTATTCAAATTTCATTGGAGTTGTAGAAATCACCATCCAAAACAGTTCTGTTTAAGTTTGGATAGTGTCCACTTGTGTCTCAAATTACAACTTACTAGTCACTATTTTTTGGGGCAATAATTTAAATATCATCTTTAGTCACTATCCAAATAAATTTCAAAGTAAACATCAAATGGCGATTGTTGATCATTATTTTGATTCTTTACATGTTCTTTTTTTAAAATTTGTCAAAAATAAAATGTCCACAATTCATATATTTTAAATGCTAACAAATTATTCTTCGTGAATGGAACCACTGCACACAAAAAATGGATACATGTTGTATAATAAGGGATACATTAAAGCAACTCTGATGTGTCGGGTACATTATATTCAATATATCGGTATATTAGGTTAATATCACTGTATTGTATTCGATGAATCGATACATCAAAACAGCTATGATGTGTTGGATATATCATATTTAATGTACTGATAAATCAAGTTGATATCGGTGCATTTTATATAATGATTGATACATTGTAATGGTTCTGATGTATCAGCTACACTGCACTCAATGTATCGATACATTAAGTTGATATCGATATATTGCATTTAATATATTGATACATTGTAATAGTTTTGATGTATCAGCTACACTGCATTCAATGTATCGGTAAATCAAGTTAATATTGATATATTGTATTTAATGTATGGATACATTGTAATAGTTTTAATGTATCAGATATACTGCATTCAATGTATCGATAAATCAAGTTGATATCGATATATTGTATTTAATGTACTAGTATATTGACATAATGCACATATACATCACGCTTAATTTATGTATCCATACAGTAAAGATATTTTTTATATGTATTATATCATATATAAATAAATTAAACGGTTTTAATGTACCAAATACATTATATTCAATGTCTTGAAACATTAAGTATGATATTGGATATACTGTATTCAATTATCGATGCATTGAATATAGTGTATTTGATACATTAGAGTCGTTTTAATGTACTCTTTTTTGTGTGATGAAGTACTCATCATCCATGAAAGTTCGCGAAATGAGCAGATTTAGCTGACCACGCAGTTCCAGCTATGACAAGGTACAAAGTGCTAAAAAGTTTGTGTTTTACTTCTTAAGTCGAAAACAGAAGCCAATTAAATGAGTGTTTCTAAGAAGAGAGTATTTTCGCAGGGATAACGATTGAGGATACAGATGTTATTCAAGAAAGTATTAAAGCAATAAAATTAATAGCGACTAAATTTGACGATTCTGAGCATTTTTAGTCACTATCCAATTTCTTATTGGAGCTGTTAAAGTCATTATTCAAAAAATAGATAGTGAGGAAGTGATTGAAGTTCAAAATGGAAACTTGATTTTAGTTGTTGAAGTTTCTTGGATAGTGACTGAAAAGTCCGGTAAGAATCAAAAACAGTATCTAAAGGTTTGTCATGATCCAACTTCTTATTAAAATTCATAAAGTAGTAAATTTAACAACTTCAAAAAGAACCCAACAATGACCAACGGAAGAATTCAAATTTGTCTCAAATCGAAAATCCGACAATTTTTAAAAGCTAATTTATCTCAAAAATTAACAAAATACAATAGTTCATTGAGACAATTTTTTGAATAATGATTTTCAAAACGAAAATCTGTATTCCGACAAAAATCAAATTTTTATTAAATTTATTTACAATCCGAAATTCGATTTACTGATTATTGCCCCCGTTTATTGGTTTTCCAGAATACCGTAATTAAGGATTTCTTCTTTATACTTCCTACATTTTTCTTTCCGTGATTAAGCACAGAACACATTTTTATGTATCTTTTTTTTCATTTTTGATTACAACTTATGAATAGCACAATTACAGATTAAAACTAATGGAATCCCCGTGGGCGCTACATCGAATAGGACAATTATTTTTTAGTTTTTATTTTAAAAAATAAAGCAATAATCAAATAATGATTTTATGCGAAATTAGAAATTTTTCTATTTTAATCTTTGCTCTTTATCTTTCTTGAATATTGCAAAAAGTAAATTTGCAAAGTAGTTTATTTTTGAAATTTCCATAAATTAATAATGACCATCCTCAACACCGAGGAATATTTTGTTTTAAATTTTACAAAATGACATCAAACGAAAACTGACTTTTTGACCAACCGGAAAATCAAAGTTTCTTTATTTTTCTGCCTCAAGGGTCACGTAGGAGATTTGAACTTGTAAAAAGTAACTTGAGCTTTTGGGTTATTGTAAACGTCCAGATGTGACTGGCACGATTGCAAAAAATTCTCGGATTTCAGTTCATCTCGGAGAAAAACATCTAAATTTATTTCATTTTCCAAAGTAGTACATTTGAAGCCCAAGTAAAGGGTAGTAAACATTCGAAGTAGATGGCATTTAGATGAATAATACCAAACGTAAAGCGTCAAAAAATACGTAAAACTACGTTTAACAAAATTCAAAAACTCAAGATTTGGCAAAGTGGTCTTGAATGCCAAAACAGTACTATCAGAGTAAAGTTCCATCAGATATTTAGGAATATTATTTTAAAGATACAGTAAACAAAGAA
This sequence comes from Halicephalobus mephisto, assembly GCA_009193035.1. Classification (NCBI taxonomy): domain Eukaryota; kingdom Metazoa; phylum Nematoda; class Chromadorea; order Rhabditida; family Panagrolaimidae; genus Halicephalobus; species Halicephalobus mephisto. Next base: position 113,997 of record SWDT01000028.1, on the reverse strand, counting down.
AATTGAAGGAAATATTTCCGACAATATGTTTCACAAACATCCAAATTTCATAATTTCATAATTTCGTAATTTTATAATTTTAAAATTTTAAAGTTTCATAATTTCAAAATTTTGTAATTTTATAATTTTATAACTTTAAAATTTCATAACTTTAAAATTTCATAATTTTATAATTTCATAATTTTATAATTTTTTTACTTTTGAAATTACAAAAAATCTTTCTGTACCGTAATCCTATTTTTGCACTAGAGATAAAATGCTGTAGATTAACTTTTGTATGAAATTCAAGAATGATTTTAATTTATATTTTTAATTTTTTAATCCAATTTTTGAAATATATCCGAAATTGAATTTTGACATAATTCAAAATGAAATTTTACTTTGTAAGTTCTGAATACATGTAGTGTTACATTACTGTTCTCGCAGGATATAAGGCTTCGGGATTTGTTACTACAATGTTCTTTAATTTCCATGTGTTTTCAAAAAATGAATAATTGTTTTCCGAATGAGTTCAATTTAAAAAATCCACTTTTTTGTATTTTTGAAATAAAAAATTTTTCAAAGACCGAAAACACAAAAATTGATCACATTTGTTTTTTCATGGTTACAGTAATTTAATTTATTTAAGGAACAGTTGAAATATATTTTAAATGGTTTGTTTCTAAAATTTGCCAAATTCAATCAAGTAGAAAAACCTATGAAAAAAATAATTAAATTCTATGTAATTCTGTTTGTTCAAAAATGTCCATGTTTATTTTCTGTAAATATTAACAAATCTCCAATTACTAGAAGGAAGTATAAAAAGAAATCAAAAATTAAAAATGATTTTTGTTATGAAATTGTTTTAAAATTTATAAAACTTTAAAAAGTGCGGAACTCGAAGTATTAGATCTTGATTGAAAGACCTTCCATGAGATAATAGACAGTTTTAGGATTTTATGTAAAGTTCAAAAATGTGATAGAATATTCTATCAGTTTTTGGAAAAGTTTAGGAACTTTCATAAGATTCTAGAAGATTCCAAAAGTCCATGAAAGGTTCTAAAAAATCTCAAATTACTCTACTAGTTTCTGAAAAGGTTTAAAATTTTCTATAAAATTCTGCAAAGTTTCAGAAGCTTATATGAGAATCTTCCAAAAGTTCCTGTAAGGTTTCATAAAGTTCAAATAATATTGGATTTTGCGGAATTTTATAAGGTTTCACAAACTTCCATGTAGTTCTCAAAGATCTTAGAACATTCCTTTGGTTTTTTGGAAACTCTAAGACTTTCAACTAAATTGGAATTACAAAAAAATTAACTTTTTCGTTCTATATGACAAATTATCAATAATTTTTCTCTTAAGTTAAGAAGCCAACAAAAATCATTTTTCGTTTAGTGGTGATGTGAGAAATTAATTTTATTTAAATCCGAAAAGTCCGCTTGACCTTCAATTTCGAGCACACATAAAATAGATACATGATATACAATGTAGGGACACATTAACACGATTCTGATGTATCGGATACATTGTATTCAATAAATCAGTAAATTAAACTAACATCGATACATTGTATATGATGTAGTGATACATGGAATACAATGTATCCGATACAGCAGAACCGTTTTAATGCATCCTTTTTGTGTGTACTACATTAAATGTTCGAAAGTATAGTCTTAGATATAGACTAGAGTCATATCTAACCTACATACAAAAATAATACATGGTATACAATGTAGGGTACATTAAAACAACTTTGATATGTCAAACACGTTGTATTCAATACATCAGTACATTATGTTGATACAGGTGTACTGTATATAAGGTATTGAGTATTAAATACAATGTATCCGATACATCAGAACCGCTTTAATGCATTCTTTTTTGTGTTGACGTAAATTTCTCACTCATACTCTTACATAAATATCGGTTTCAAAAATAGTTTAAAATGAGTACTTGAATTTTAATTATATGATTAATTTTAAATGATAAGTTGGGAACTTTTGTTTTTCATATTTACCAATAACTATAAGTCAGTTTCGTCATTCAAAAAATTATTATTAAAAATTATAAAATCATATTTTACGTGGTAAAATAAAAGTTAATTTTTTTGTACCATTTTAGGAATTAAATAATACAATAAAAATTTTATTTGAAAATTATCACATAACATCAAAAATTAATTTTCTATACACATTACGAAATAATTTTTTATTATAAATTTCGAAGTTTGTGCTTTTATTAAACTTTTCGAAAATCACAAAATTTTAAAAATTATAAGTTTTAATAATTTTAATAATTGTAATTTTTTATTAAAATTTTTTAAATTTCGAATTTGAAACAGATTTAAAAAGAAATTAAAACACAATTTTATATTTTCCGAAAATTTGTTTTCGGATGACTATTTACCAGGTTACTGTAGGAGATGACGAAGGAGAGTAAAACAGAAAGTTTTTTCGGAAAATTATATATATGAATTTAATATTCAAAGAAAATTGGCAATTTGTGATTGAAGATAATTTGTTTATAGCAAAAAATTTGAATGGCAAAGATGTTTGTTAAAATGTTCTTTAAATAGAACATATTATTATTATTATTATTATTGTGTTATTAATAAAAAATAAATTTAGCAAACTATTTCCCCAAGAGACAAGATGATTTTTGAAATTCGAAATATTGGACAAAGTGTTCTCTAAGTAGAAAATATTTAATATCATTTTATCAATGAACTTTACTCTTACTTTTATTCCTATTTCGCACTATATCGAATTTACAAGCAATACAATTTCAAACTTAAACAAATTAAATTTTCAATTTTAATTGTTTGCTTCTTTGATCCATCTGTTCCGTTGGTGAAGTGCGTAGGTGTTAGCCCGGGTTGGTAAGAGGGTCTGCTTCGTCACGTCGAAATCTGTCTTCCGGCTTTCGACTTCATCAGCTAGGTCATCTGTCCAGTGTGTTCGTGATCTTCCAAGTTTTTATCAATGAAAACGAACCGAAATTGCTCCCCTTAGGGTAATAGTTATTTTTTCAACTTGTAGTATTCGACAAAATGTTCTTTAAATAGAAAACATTAAATATTATTAGTGAAAAATAAAATTTGCAAGCTGTTTCCTTAGGGAAAAGGTGTTTTTGAAACCTATAATGTTTAGTAATGATCTTTAATGTTATTTTTCCATCAATATAAACTGAATTTCACAGTGTCCCTTAAGGGAAGAGTTGTTTTTTAACCAAAAAAGTGCTCTCTAAATCAACAGTGTTAACATCACATCATCAATGACAAACGGGCTCAATAGCAATCCTTAAAAAAGGTATTGTTTAAACCTATTGTGTTGCCTACGTCAATTGCATTAGTTGTTCGCCATCAATAGAAACTGAATCTGAGAATGCCCTTTTGAGGGAAATGTTATTTTTTAAACCTACGGCATATGACAAAGCGTTCTCTACGTCAAAGGTATTTAATACCTTACTATAAATAAAAAGTGAATTTAGTAAAATATTTCTTCAATGGAAAAGATATTTCTTCAAATTAAGACATTTGACAAAATGTTCTTTACGTAAAAGATATTCAGTATTATTTCATCAATAAACATGGATTTTGTCAAATATCTTAAGTTTAATAAATATTTTTTTCATTGAAGAAATGTTTTACTAAATGTTTTTTACGTAAAAGATATTCACCATTATGTTATCAATAAACATGAATTTTGTCAAATATTTCTTCAATGCAAGAGATATTTCCTCAAATTAAGATATTTGACAAAATGTCCTCTGTGTCAAAATTATTTAGCATCATGTTATCGGCGATAAACAAACTGAGCAAAGTACTTCTTTGAGAAAGCGCATTTTTAAAAACACAATTTGACCAAGTGTTCTCTGTGTTGAACATGTACGAGTATGTGTTATTCTCCCTTGAACCCTATTACTAATTTGTTTTCGGTATAAATGTTAACTTATTCACGTGTTTGTCCTTAAAAAGTAAAGTTGAAACTCATAATCCTCCAATTTCGGGTTTCTTTGAAATGCAAAAGTTCGTTTTCTCAAGACGTCACAAACAAATCAGAAAACTGAGTTTTGCAGATTACCAGTGGTCTGACAAAAAACAAAACAGAGAGCATAAACTAATCATTTATCATTTTTGTGGAGTAGTTTTCTTACAAGTTGTTCTTTAGCCGTTTTGAGACCTCCAAAACACAAAAAAACAGATCTCGCCTAGGCATAAGAGGCTTAAAGGTCCAGATAATGTTTAGCGTTTTTTACAAGACCTTTGTTTTTGGATCTCTAATTGAAGGTTCAATTTCTCAAAAATATTTAATGACTAATCACCTTAAAGTAATAAAAATAAAATATTATGACTTTTTAGATTACTGTAGCTACTAATTCTTTTTTATGCCCTGAGGCGGAGTCTGAGTCATCGTGGACAAAAGAGTGTAATTACCGTGGCGGTCTGAATAGGAATACAATTACGTCCATGTCAACAAATCTCCGCCTCTGTTGTGACCTCCGGCATCAAGCAATATGGTTACTCTTGTACTGACCCATAGGGCGGTCCTCAAAAAGTGTATAAAAGCGGGAAAGCTGGCTGATAACGGGTCTTAAAGATTTGGAATCATGATTGCTAGCATATTTATGCTTTCTGCCTTGGTCCTTGTGAGGTCAAAAGAGGTTGAAGGACCGTTTACGATAGACTTTCAAAATTGGCTTCGAAGGTGAGTTAGACCCATGGAATAAGGGAACTCGGTAGTAAAAGGTTTTTTGATCTTGCAGTTCATTGTACCCATTGTGAACGAAAGATTGAAAAAAACGATGATTTCAGTTTTTGCAGATCAAATCCAAAAATAATCTATGTTTTTTAGCACCGAATACGCAGATTATGACTTCCCCTCTCTTCATCTGGGGGATTCAGCCAGCTTCGGAGGCAGAACAAGCGCCGATCAGCTTATCCACAGAGAACCCGTCATCTTTATCCACGGGAACTCTGATGGAGCACTTGATGAAGGAAATCTCTACAACTCCGGATGGACCGCTTCCATCGAGCACTTCATGATAAACGGATACAGTTCTGCTGAACTCTATGCCTTCACATGGGGTGATAGAGATCTCAGCAACTCTCACTCCAGAACCCACTCTTGCGCAATGATGAAGAGAGTGAGGAGATTCATCGATGCAGTTTTGGCTTACACAAACGCCACAAAAGTGGATATCATTGCACATTCCATGGGGGTCACTCTGGCTAGAATGGCCATCACGGGGAACATCTGGAACGACGAAATCGAAGACTGTTTTCTGGGGTCCCCAATAAACGGAAAGATCCAATCTTTTGTGGGCATTGCTGGAGCCAACTACGGTATGTGTCTCTGCACAGGAGAAATCGCAAACACTCTTCCTGCATGCAAAAAACACGTAAGTTTTCATTACGAAATTATAAACACTTGTCCTAAGATCAAAAAAATTACCGTCATAAAAAGCAAAATTGTTACTGTAAGACAAATTTATAATTCTTATCTTTTAGACAGGGTTCTTTGCTGGTGACTCTTGCCAAAAAGTCCCGAAATTCCCCCTCAGCAAATCCAGGTTCAACTTTACTTGCTCAGATACCCCTCTGAATGCAGATTGTAAGGTAGAATACGCTTCGAATCTCATGACCCTCAACAAGAACCGTCCGAAACCCGCGGATAGAGTTTACTCCATGTGGTCGGAAGACGACGAGATCATCGGAGTCAACAGCGTTTGGGGAAGACAGACAAGTCTTGTCCCTGGATCAGACGATCACAGGATCTTCCCAGGATTGAAGCATCACGAATTGAAAATTAATACTGCCGCAACTCAACTGGAATTTGTGAACAGGATTTAAATAAGCATTGAATCAATTTATTTGTTGCTTTCTTCTCACTGAAAATCCCAAAAGTTTTAATTTGTCACTACGAGTCTCTCGTTGTCTGTACGTTCATGGTAAAAATAAATAATTTAATATCAATCCAAGTGATAAAGATCAAATTACAAGTTATACACCAAACTACAAAAAAGATAAAATACGGTGTAATTTTATTGTGAAATATAAAATAAATAATAAGACGTAAAATTGACAGGATAATTATCAATTGTAAAGTTAACAGGGTTTATGAATAGCTTGACTGATTATTGGATTGTAGTATTGAAGATTTTAACCACTGCAACCAAAAGCAGAAAGTTTCATCTAATCCCAGTTCTCTGGCTGAGAATTGCTCATATTTCTCCAGTAGATGAAGTTAGTCGTATTGTGATTCGAAAAATCTATATATCCATTTTTATTGCCTTAAAAGGAGGTTTTACAATAGGAAAAATGCTTAAATGCTATCTTAACACAAAAAATCCAAAATTCGATCTTAAACACTGACCTCTAACTGTGGTAATACGCAGCACAGATTTACCCTGGACTATTCATCAGATCGTCTACTGAGCAAACCTTGGAAATTAGTAAAAGACAGTCAAGTGACTTCCGTTCTGCGTATCTAAAATATTTTTTAAGTAACTTTTTCCATAATATAACCTCAAGTTATAGATAAAAATATTTATTTTAAAAAAATCAAATGAAAATAACTCTTAAAGTATATTACTTTTTACTGTAAACTTAAAATTGACAAATCTAAAAAACTTAAATTCTAAGTAAATGTCTTCAAGATTAACTTAATATTTTGAAACTAAGTTTTTGATTATTGAATACACATAATCTTTTAAACGTTAATCAGTACAGCCATAGGCATCAAGTCTGACTGCATTCCAGTTCTCTGGCAGAGTGTTGGTCAAGTTTCTCCAGTAGACGAAGTTTGTTGTGTAATTTGTGAGTTTGGATTCATCCACGTCTGGTCCCATCAGAATGAAAGTTAGTCTATATCCAAGACCCTTCAATTTTTGTACAACTTCATCCGCTCCTCCGTAATTTTCATAAGATGTTGTATTACCGATAAACACGAGAGCTACAATAGGGGGTTCTTTAGCAAAACTATATTTGGAGTACCAGTCATATAATACTTGTAGTGTGTGCTTTAGACTAAAAACGGTAGGCGACGAAGGAAAGCTAAGAAGACTTTCGGCATCCATTATTGACAAGGGAAAATACCAAGGAAGGTAAGGGCCATTTTTGGCTCCGCTAATTATCTGAATTCTGTCAGGCCGATTCATTCTGGATATTTCATACGAAATAAAAGTCTTTTGAGTTTCAAAATCCGTCATTGAGAGTGAGTTAGAACTGTCAGTAACGAAGGAAAACCAGCTTTTACAAGGATGATAAACAGGACTTCCACCTCCACATTTCATGTTCTTCCGGATATTCATAAGTAATTCCGTTGAATTGTCGGACCATTGGACTATATTCACATTGTTGAGATCCTGGATATTCGTTGAGTTAAGACCAGGATTTGCAAGCACAATAGTGACACTATTCGCATGAGTAGCCAAGAAGCTAACGCTATATTGAAATTCGTAAATGTTTTTTACCGCTGTAGTTCCAGTAAAGATGACAAAATTAATTGGAATGTTATCTTTGTAATTAAAAACTCCCAAATATATCGATGCCACCGTTCCCCTGCAAAGTAATTATGTATTTTTTAAGTGTAAAAACAATCTCACCAATCAAGACATGAACCAGGCAAATCAAATAACCACGTGTCGTTTACCCAAGTAGTTAGCGATGATAGATTATTAAGCATGTATCCGTTTATACTATCACAATTATATGTTATGTATGATGTCGGTTGAAGATTTATCGGAAACAATTCCGGCAAAAAATGAGTCACAAGGAAATCTTTTAGTACCACAAAATTAGTATATGAAAAATCGTCTGTAGTGTCAATAGCAAAGGGGATATATGAATAACAAGGCGACACAGGATCGTATGTTGAAGTTGGCTGAGGTGTAGAATTATCTCCTATTTCAGGAACTCCACAAACGAAGGGATACTTAGTAACACAATTATCATTGTACCACATTCCTCTTGAGTCCATGGAGACACATCCATTGGATATTGTAAAATCTGCCGGTTCTCCTGGAGCCCAGTCAAAGTAACTTGTTTCCGAATTATCGTCGATGTTTATCCATCCGGTTCTATACAAGTTACTTACTCCGATCCAGAATCTGGAAGAATTTTGATTCAGAGAACCCACGACTTCTGAAAACTCGATTTTCAATGACAAAATAATCAACTACAATGTCCTACGTGGAATGAAGAAGTTGAAAAATCCATTCGAAACAGAAATCAAATGTCCCTGGTATTCTGTTCTACAGTACGTATCTGCCGAGAAGAAGAAGTTTTCAGAAGTGACAAATTGAAGGCATTTCCATTTACTTCCATAAGATTGGGGTACTGTAATTGACTCACCAGGACAGGTTCCTGTTACGGAACCGAGGAAACAGATAATCAGAAAAAAGAAAATCATTTTGACGATGATTGCTGCACGATTTACTTCTGCTTATATGGGCCCTAATTTGAGATAACAATAAAGTTAACGATCGTGGGAAACAACGTAATGGACGTTTATTATCAAGCTGTAAAATTTATCAGAAATGCTTGTGATTCTTAAAGTTTTCAAGTTTCAATCAGTTTACTCCGAAATTCAAAAAATCCCGCTCTTTGGCAAAAAGAACATTTTCCATATCTTTGCAATTTTTGCTTTTTAAAATTCACTTTGGTAAATACACAAATTTGAATCTTTATTTATTCATTAATATTGTTTTTATTAGTTATTGTTATGTTCTACTTCAACACTGGCATCTCAGAAGATGAGGAAAAGGAGATTAGAGAGAGCTTTCTTGAATCCATCTTTGTCGTCACTTTGGAAGAATGCAGAGGAGATAGTTTGTCCTACAGATTCCGGGATGCCGATAGATCCATGTCATTCGACAAAATTCTGGAAGTTCTAGGATACTCTAGATTTGACGATTTCGTTCTGGATTCTGAGAACAAAGTTGGGGATTGGCTGACGGTGAGGGCTTCCTATGATGAAAAAAATGATTCTTTTTCTGTTTCCTACTACAACAAGAAGGGATTTCGTCAAATGCAAGAAATCCAAGCTTCTAATGGATTAGTTGTGCTTGAGAAAGATAATTCGTAAGATTCTGGTTGATTTCGATATATGGAATTTTAAATTTCAGATTCGAAACGGTCGAAGTCAATTTTAAAGATTTGAAATTCATTAATGATAAAAATAAATTTAAATATAACGTTCTTAGAGAGATCTTCTTAGATGTTCTGGATGACGACGAGATGAGTTTTGATAAATTTCGTCAAGAATGTGTTGATCGGATGTTAGTTAAGAAAATTCTGTGTGGCAGAGATGTTCAAAAAAGCACTTTTGATTTGTTCAAAAAAGTAATTCATATATGAATTTCACATTTATTTTGTTTTTTAGGGAGTCAAGGATGTATTCGATGGACATAGCTTCAAAGTCGTCTGGAAATGGTATTCTGATGAGTTCATATATGATCATGGAAACCAAACCATGAGGCTTCTTGATGACAAACAAAAGTTGAAAGAAAAACTTCATTCTACTGCTTTGGCCAGAGGAGATTGTGTCAAAAGGATCGAAAATGGGTTGAAATTGAAGAAAACACAAAAAAGCGGAGGTAGATGGATAAAACAAGAAAATAGAAGAATAAATTCCGGATCAGTTTTGTCTCTTCCTAAAAGTGGCCAATCGACGGATATAGTCGAACTTAGTAAAGCAGAAACCATCCCACCACCTAATCTTATTCAACCTGTTCTAAATCGAGGATCTCCTGGAAGACAATACTTGGACTCTTCTGACGACTTCGGTGATCTTAATCCTACTTTTATCCAACTCGGTGATCTTAATCCTACTTTTATCCAACTCGATGATCTTAATCCTACTTTTATCCAACTCGGTGATCTTAATCCTACTTTTATCCAACGAAAAATTCGAAAAGGATCTGTCAGTGGAGAATCTGATGTGGACAACAGACTGGATCATCAAGATGACAGCGAAGACAACGATAACCTCTATGAAGACATCCTTAAAGATCCCAACTGTCTCCAGATTACCAACAGCGGTTACCGTCCAGAAAATCCAAGTCGTCCATGTTACGAGATTGATGCTGAAGATGAAGATGAAAAAAATTATCCTGAAGGTTTTAAAAATGCTCCTATTGTATCCAGTATCCATCCTGACAAATATAATGTTATTCATGTTTCGACTTTTGCTCAATCCGAAAACAAAGGTCAGTTTTTTATTTTTTAATTTTTTATATTATTTTTTTAGAAAAGGAAAATTTTATTTCCTCGTCAGATGAGTCTGATTTTGAATCTTGTGGTGGATCTGGTGAAGAAAGTAGAAATTATGAAAGCGCTTCAGAAGTCGATTTTTATGACATGTCTTCTGGAAAAAAAAGTAGAAATTATGAAAGCAATTCAGAAGTCGATTTTTATGACATGTCTTCTGGAGACAAAAGTAGAAATTATGAAAACAATTCAGAAATCAAATTTGATGACATGTCTTCTGGAGAAAAAAGTAGAAATTATGAAAGCGATTCAGAAATCAAATTTGATGACATGTCTTCTGGAGGAAAAAATGGAAATTATGAAAGCAATTCAGAAATCAAATTTGATGACATGTCTTCTGATTTTTCTTGTTCCGTAAATTATGACAAAATTTTTCGGAAAAAACCAAAAATGGCTCCTTTTGTTCCTATCCATATTCCTCAAGAAATCATCGATGGAAATCTGACAGAAAAAAGTAAAAATAATTTCGAAGAAGATACTGGAAAAAATTCGGATGAAAATTTTAAAAATTCTGAAGATGAAAATCAAAAAGAAATTTTTTCAAAAAATGAAAAAATAACTTCTAAGATGATCGAAGAAATCGTGAATTTATATCCATCAAGATCTCCAAAATTGAGTCCTTCAAGACGATCTCCATTCGAAGAAGATCCTCTTCAAATATCCCTGGATCAGTTGGAAATTATTTTGGAAGAAGAAATTAACAGAAAAAAAATAATCGAAAAATTTAAAAAAAAATCGAATTTTTTTCAAAATGACGTTATTTGTCAACAGGTAAATTTTAAAAATTTAATTTTTTTTAAAAGTAATTTTTTTTTAAATTAATTTTTTTTAAAAGTAATTTTTTTTTAAATTTATTTTTTTTTTAATTATTTTTTTTTTAAATTTATTTTTTTTAAATTATTTTTTTTTAAATTTATTTTTTGTGGATTTATTTCAGTATCAAACAAATCCGGATTCTGATTTTGAAGTGGCTCTAACATCGCCCCAGGCAATCCCGGATGAACCATGTGACGAACCAAAGTTGGAATCTTTCTTGAATTGTGCGAAATTTGATGAAATTTTCAAAGATATCCAAAAACGCCAAGTAGAATCTGAGCAAAGTGACGACATTGCTGTCCCGAAATCCAAAATTTCGAAAATGAATTCGATGACGAAAATCGGACTTATTGAAACTTCTATTTTTTCATTTAATTCTTTTTTGGAAAATATTAAACAAGAAAATGGAGATTTTCACGATGGACCCGGTACTTCTAGTAGTCAGTTACGGAAGAATTCTGAATTTTCGGAAAATCCGATTTTTGTCAGATCGAACATGACTGAATTTGAAAAAAAATCAACTTTCATCAGATCCTGTGATTATTCCACCTCGATTTCTGAATTTCCAAATTTCGTAAATTTTTCGAAAAAAATCGAAATTGATTTAAAAAAAAGAAAATCTTCATCTACTAAATCCGGATCCAACGACGATAATCATGAGGGATATCTTTCTCGAAAAAATCAATCTTCAAAAATTCAAAGTATAAAAATTTTTAAAATAGAAAATTTTTTTAAATATTAAAATTTTTTTAGATCAAGAAACTCCACAAAATTACCGTAATCTTCATGATTATTATTCTCTTCAAAAAAACCATCTTAATCAAAATAAATCAAAAAATAAAAATTCCAAATTTCAATCATCAAAAAAAAATTTCCAAATATGTACATTTAAAAATAATTTCAACCATCTTAATCCTCTTCCAAAACAAGTTATAACTATCAAAAATCTCCTCATCGGTCTTCTTCTCAATCGAAATCGTGTTTCAAAAGACGAATTTCAAAAATTTCTCAAAAAACAAAATCTTCCAACAAATCCAGCCTACATCGAAGGTCTCGGGATCACTTGTTGGTCCACTTTCGTCAAATTCTACCTCCCAAAAACCATCAAATTCGACATTATTACAGAAGAATTTTATAAAATAAACATCCTTCAAGAATTCAATCCTTAAAATTCAAAATTACAAACTCGTCTAAAATTATCTCCACAATGTCCATGACGTCATCTTAGTTCTTGTATTCCGCATCAATGAGTTTAGCAATTGTTGAAAGTTGAATATTACTAGTTCCTTCATAAATAGTTCCAATTTTACAATCTCTATAAAATTTCTCAACAGGAAACTCCTTCGTGAATCCCACTCCTCCAAGCCATTCCACACACTTAGAAGTGGTATTCGTGGCCACAACAGAAGCATACCATTTAGCCATTGCTGCTTGTTTGATATATGGCAAATTATTTTCCTTCAAACGAGCCGCATTGTAAACCAAAAGTCTTGCTGCTTCGATTTCTGTTGCAATGGCACTTACTTGATGTTGCATTCCCTAAAAATTGTAAAAATCAAATAAATCAACTTTATTTTTCAATTTCATAAAAGTAAACTTATTTTTTCGCTATTAAATCAGTATTTCTCATAATTAAATTAATTTAACAAACTAATCAAGTAACTAAAAGTAAATTTTAAAAATTACGAAATCAAACATGCGAGAGAAGTTACTGTTTAGTCATTTTTCCCATTTTAATTTTTTTAAACATAAATTAACCTAATCAAAAAGATTGATTTCGTAATTTCTTTTTTTATATCAAACTTATGAAAAAAATTACAGCTCAATCATTTTTTTCTACTTTAGAGCCATATTTTTATATCTATATTAACTTAATCAAAAAGATTGATATAAAAAAGGAATTATGAAATCAAACTTATGCTAGAGAAGTTACAGCTCAATCATTTTTTTCTACTTTAGAGCCATATTTTTATATCTAGATTAACCTAGTCCAATATAAAAAGAAAAAAGTTCAGAACTGAAATTAGAGATCAAACAATTATTGTTTAGTCATTTTTGACTGATCTTTTTGACATCTACATTAATCTAATTTAATAAAGTACCCAAAAAACTGACACCAAAATTATCCTTTGATCTAATCAACCAACCTGGAAATCGATGATTCTAGTGTTGAATTGTTTTCTTTCTTGAATGTACGGTATGGCATTGTCGAAACAACCTTGGGCTAATCCGACCATTTGACCTCCGATTCCGATTCTTCCGGCATTCAGACATTCGATGGCGTACTTGTATCCTTTGCCGTACTCCCCAAGGATGGCGGATTTGTGAACACGAACTTGATCGAAGTGGACAGGACAAGTTGAAGAAGAACGAATTCCGAGTTTGTCTTCGGTTTTTCCTACAGAAACTCCAGGAGCATCACGATCGACGAGGAAACAAGTGATTCCACGGTAGCCTTTATCGGGTTCGGCATTGGCCATCACGAGGAAGAAGTTGGCTTGTCCGGCATTCGTGATCCAAAGTTTCGATCCAGAAATAACAAAGTCATCTCCGTCCTTCTTGGCGACAGTTTTAAGGGCAAAGGCGTCAGAACCGCTGCCGGCTTCAGAGAGACAGAAAGCACCAACCTGGAAGAGAAATTCATACTTAAAAGTCCCCAAAAAGTCGAAATCCATATATGAAAGGCTTCTGAGAATTAAATCCCATATATCAAAACTTCCAGAAAAAGTCAGAAATTGTACATGAACTTCGTTAAAAATTAGATTTCATATATCGAAATCCTCAGAAATTGGAAATTTTCAAAGTGAACTTCTTTAAAAATTAGATTTCATATATCAAAACCCACCCAATCCTTGCAGATATGGGGCAAATACTTCTTTTTCTGCTCCTCCGTGCCTAATTCGATGATAAGAGGACCGACAAGGGTGTTTTGGACGTCACAAAAAACGGAAACACCGGGATCAACTTTTGCAAGTTCTTCCACGACCAAAACGGTGTTGAAGAAGGTAGATCCAGGTCCCTCATACTTTGTTGGAACTTCAATGCCCATGAACTGTAACAATCAACGGTTAAAGTCGAAATCGATATATGAACATCAAATTACTCCGTTCTTGAAGCATCCATCGATGACAACTGGATTCATCCTGGAATCGCGATCCATTTCACGGACGAGGGGCTTGACGACGTCATGGGAGAATTTTTTCACTGAAAAATGAATATTAAAAAATTTTCAAAGTTAAAGTTACCGGTTTCTTGAAAAGCTCTTTCTTCCTCGCTTAGTTGGGTCAACGGCGGTGGGGCGGAATCAGAATCCGGTCTTGGAGGCAGGTTTCCAGTAGCACCTCCAGTGAAGCACCGAACACTGGAGAAAACACTGAATGGGAGCTTGGATTGAAGACGCAAAAGTTGAGCCATGATTTCTGAAATCGGATTTTTATATGAAAAAAATTTAAAATCAAGATATAAAAAATCCGGAGATTTATATTTAGTATTTTTAACAAGAAACAATTCACACAGCAGGTAGAGAGAATAACTACAAAGATTGGAGATAAACAAATGATGGGGGTCAGCGAGAAGAAAGCGGCGGGCGTTCTATGATCTGTGATCAGTGATCTTCTAGCTCCACCTAAATCTGTTTTCTTGATTCTACATCAGAAGAAAACAATCTAACTGTAACTTTTCGACTCGTAATAATTGCAAAATGTAACAATCGTCATCTTTTTATGAATATTCAACATTTGTGACGAAAATTAAAAAGTAATAATGATAATTTCCATTTATTATTGAGTTACAAGTTATATTTTTTGTCCGTTGATATCGATGAATTGTATATGATATATGGATATATTAAAACGACCCCGACTTATGAGATATATTAGATTCAATCTACAATTGTATTAAGATTATCCAAAAAGCATAACTTTTAATCTTGCAACAATTGTAAAATGTAACAATCGTCACTATTACGTTTCAATCTTCGTTACAAATGTCAAATATTTATAAAAATGCGACGATTGTGTTACATTTCGCAATTATCACCGAGCCAAAAGTTATGCTTTTTGTGTATAATAAAATAGTTGCGTTTATATCATAACCTGGCACAGTTTTTAACGTATATTATGTTTACAGAACAGAATCTGTAGGATAATTTATTATACAATTCAAAAATAAATTTATTTCGGAAAAATTTAGAATTTACAGATTATTCACGATAAAATTAATTGGAAATTTTTCTTTCTGAAAATAAAAAAATGAATATTTCTACAGCTGATGTTGAAATTTATATCGTCGTGGAAGTGACTAAAGTTCAAACTTCGGGAACTTCGCAAACAAATGGATAATTGACGAAACAATTGGAATTATACCATAAGCCCGTCAAATCTACGGAGACACATCCGTTAGATCCTGAGGAATTCGTTGTTTCTCCAGAAGCCCAATGAGTGTAAACCGCACTTGAACCATCATCAATGCTCTTCCATCCAGTTCCATCGATATTGTCAACTCCGATCCAGTATCTTGAAGAATTGGTGTTCACAAAACTGGAATCCGCGGTTTCTGAAAATCTGATTTTAACGAGGAATTAACTACAGTATCTTACGGGCAATGAAGAGGTTAGCGAAGGCATTATCAATGGAGACTAAATGACCTTTGTAATTGTCGCTACAGTACTCCTCTGCTGTTAGAAATAACTTTTTTGGAGAAACAAACACGAGACATTTCCATTTGTTACTAAAGCTGTTAACCACTGATCCAGTTGGACAAATCCCATTTACGGAGCTGAAAAAGAAGAAAAGCAAAAAAGGAACAATCATTTCGATAGTGACTGCTGAATAGTGTTTCCGTTTGTACAGTCTACGTTATATGATAACGATAAAGTTGACAGTCGTAGGAAAACTAAAGTCATAAAAACAAAGAGTCTATGAGCGGATTATGAAGTTTATCAAAAACGTCTAAAATTTAATTCCGATCAAAAATTGATTTTAAAAAAATCCTGTTTTTTGATAGAGAAAATTTTATTAAACTTTTTCATTTTGATTTTTTATATTTGAATTTAATTCATAAATTAGTAAATTTAAAATTTGATTTTTCACGGATTTTTATTTTTTATTTTTTTCTTCAATACTGTCATTTTAGAACAAGAAAAAATCTGAATTTTTTTGAATCCCATTTTCATTATTTCGCTGGAGGACAAAAAATAGATAGTTTATCTCAAAGATTTTACGATGCTGAGAACTTTATGCTTTAGATAAAGTTCAAGGATACTCTAAATTTGACGACTTTGTTGTGATCCGGAAACCGAAGATAAAGATCGATTGACGATGAAGATTTTTTTTGTATAAATAAAATTTTTTTATTTTCTGTTATAACAAAAAATGATTTCATCAAATGTACAAAGTTCGAATTTTTATTGGACTAATTGTGCTTTAAGATAATAATCCATAAAATTTGAATCGATAATGATGTTTAAATTTTAAATTTTAAGTTTTAAAGTAGAAATTGCTAAAATTAAGTTTAAAACTTCGATATGCTTTAATGACAGGAGAGAATTTAATTGTAATATTCTTAGGGAGATCGTTTACAAAATAGGTTTTTTCTAAATGAAAATCCTATTATTTAGGAAAGTTCGCCTTTTTAATTGTGAAGATGGTAGTTCCGTTCTGTACTGACTCTAGGATCATGTTATTTTAGTACTGTACATAACTAGAGTACAAAGAAAGCTAAAAATGATCAAGCGCCATTGTAAGGGAATCTGACTTATTCCCTTAATTGACAGTTGTTAACTCTTCGCTGTATTCCAGCAGTCAACAATACAAAATAGCTAAGAACAACTCTTCGCAGCTTGGTCTCGTTCCCTCTTCTCGCTTCTGAGATCCTTCGCTTCTGAAATCCTTCGCTTCTGAAATCCTTCGCTTCTGAAATCCTTCGCTTCTGAAATCCTTCACTTCTATCGGCTCCTTGACACACAAGTTGAGTTCCTGCATCTCAAAGGTTTTCGTGTTAAGAGTTTTCTCGCTTTCTGCGACAGCCATTGGCTGAGTATCTAAAGTTGTCATTCAACTTGAAGGAACTTGAGAATTAACAAAGATTAGGTGAAGGCGTCGAATCCTGTCATACTTTTCAAAGATGATCTTCTGATGGATTTTCTTTGTCTTTATGAGTACAACTTTTGGATAAAAATTAATCTTCAAAAATAAAAAAATATATCTACTGAATCGGTGTATTATATGAACTGATGTAATTTACGGTGCACATCGTATATTTATACTGTAAAAAAACAAGAAAGTTTATTGTAAAATAAAAAAATGAACAGAATGTAAAAGCTTCGACTCGAGGCATTATCCATCGTACCACCAACCCGTTGTTTCTACTGTACTTCCAGTAAATGGCGTTGATTCTGGAAATCCAGTAGTAGGAAATGTTGGTAGAGGTGTAGTTGTTGTCTGTGTCGTTGGTGCACGAGTTGTTGTGGTAGTTGTTGGTAAAACTCCAACTTCGGGAACTCCGCAAACGAAAGGATAATTAATGAAGCAATTATCAGCATACCATCTTCCGTTCAAATCCACAGAAACACATAGATTATTTCCACTTGAACTTGATGGTTCTCCAGAAGCCCAGTCGAAGAACGTCGCAGTCGAGCCGTCGGTGTATGTCCATCCGGTCCCTGAGATAGCATTCAGTCCGATCCAGTATCTTGAAGAATTGGTGTTCACAAAACTGGAATCCGCGGTTTCTGGAAATTTGATTTTAACGAGGAATTAACTACAGTATCTTACGGGCAATGAAGAGGTTAGCGAAGGCATTGTCAACAGAAACCAAATGACCTTTGTAATTGTCGCTACAGTACTCCTCTGCTGTTAGAAATAGTTTTTCTGGAACGATATATATGAGACACTTCCATCTGCTGCTGAAGCTGTCAACCACTGCTCCATCTGGACAAACCCCATTTACGGAGCTGAAAAAGAAGAAAAGCAAAAAAGTAACTAGCATTGTGAATAAAAGACAACTCAATTTCTGCTACCTTTATGGAACCAAAATAAAAATAAAAATGATAGATAACATGGGAAGACTCAGACTTTAGATTAAGGGTCGTTGATGTCTGTCGCATTATCACGCTGAGATTAATCAGTTTTTTACTGTCAATTGACGGTCTTTCTAATAAAAGTTCTCATTAAAAATGTCTCCAATTGTCATTAAATCTTAATTGAAGAAAATTCTCAATTACTGCTGCGGATAATATTAAATCAGTTTTTTCGGTGGTTATAATATATAATTTTCATTCCCGATATATGTTTAATTTTCTTATATTTTTCACTTTTAAGAGTTTATTACATATAGTTATGAACTTTCCGAAGAAGACTGATGGACAGAAAAGTAAAAATTGAAACAGTTGATTGGCATTTTTGTTAAACGTTGATTAATAAAGCATTTTTTAATTTTATCAACGAAAAACAACAAATAATTCATGGCAAACCGGGCTGTATTATGAGTAAACTACTCGTAAGCTAGTTATCTGATCGATGTGTTCTTTCGGATATTAGTAGGACATCAAGGCGTTCCGTTTTTTTCTTTTTCATTTCTTGGTCCATAAAAAACATCATCTGCCCACTGTCCCAACACAACGATGTTGTGTCTTGGTTGTTTCCCTCTCGTCCTTTGAGGATTCACGTAATAAGCATTTGGTGATTTTTCCAAGGGGCTGTTCCTGGATTTGAAGATGGCATACACGCCGTAGCAGACATAAGTCAAGAAGAATTGGATAGGAATGAGAAACAACACGTGTCCGAGGACATGTAAATTGTGCTCGGCTAAAATGAATCCTCATATAAAAATACGATAGAAAATCTCACCATCGGTCATGCCTTCAACTCCAGTATCACCTAATCCGGGACTCGGGATCCCAGGTAGGAATATAGATCGACTGGAATCTCTGACTTCTCCATTGCCGGAAGATTTGGCGACGATGTACTTGATGACGTAAATGATACCCAATATCACGTAAACAGCTAGTGCAATTACATGGATAATCACCAAAGGAAAGAGCAACTTGTATTTTCTTTCATTGAAGAAAGCAGGGACAGAAATCAGGAAAAAGAAAAACTGGAACAATACGACGATGGCGATTATCGCCACAGGCAACTCAAATCCTAATTTTGTCCAGAAAAGCAACACGATGATTCCAAGAAGAATCGTGAAGGGAAATAGGAGTAACAGTAGTGTGATCTTCTGAAAAATTGGTAAGTTAAATGTAAATTAATTTTTTTAATTTTTCATATATCAATTTGGTTCAAAAATAAATTCCTATATATGGATATTACATCAAATAGGTTTCCTAATTGGCAACTCAGAGATTAGAACATATAATCTGTCTGTAAAATCATGAAAAAAAACCAACCTTGCATTTCAACGAGAAACACTGACAACATTCATTTGGTCCGTTCGTCGGCTCTGATAACCAATCATGGAGTCCGAAGTATGGCATAATTTAGTTAAATACAAAATAAAAGTAAAATAAAATCAAAACAACGTGAGTCAGGCGGCGAAAATCGATCCAAATGTCAACAGAAACTTAAAAACACAAATTGAAAGAACTCGTTTTGCTACTTGATGGATCTCTCTCTTTCATATTGTCTCTCTTCGCCTTTGGCAGTCTTGGTTCATTTCAAACAAAAAAGACAGAGACTCATTTTTGACTATGTTTACAAAAATTATCATTTGTATTTTTCGGCTTTTAGAAAGGCCTATAAACAAGTCAGTACCAAAATCGAATTTGCAAATTGCACGCAACATCAGGGCAAGTTGATGGGCGCGTTTTCGTTGGTTTAAAATTGTTGTATCTGTTGGTCCGAGTGACCCACGTACCGATGAGAAAGGTAGATATTGCAGACAAAGTTTAACAAATGCCTAAACCATAATACAAAAATCGATCGGACTCCATAATACCACAACACACATCACAATTCCCGTCGAGAGAAACCGCATGTTCCTTTGTCGGCGCTAAGGCAATCCGTTCGGGACCAAATGCTCCCTATTGGTTGCGCTTCTTCCAAGGACAGGGTGTCAGATCCAACAAAAATATTTCTTTTAGTGGTGCTTTACCAGAAAAATCTTTTTTTTCTATTGTTGGGACTTGCGGAGACGTCACACAGATGGCACTCCCTGAATTGTTGGTGTTAGCACGACTACCGTAACCTTACGAGGTTTATGTTATTGTGTGGTTATTATGGAGTGATATAATAATAAGATTGTTACTTGTTCTGTAAATACTCCAATACCTCTCTCCCTACGTTGCAGTGTCCCTTAGGAAGTCACACCATATATTTTTAAGTTTTATTTTAGTTCCAGATTATAAATCATTGTTTAATTTAACTATTAAATGTGATTAATGTTATGATTTGTCATTTTTGGGGAATTTAAAGGTTGGTTTTACACATCAATTTCATTTGGATTATGTTAATTAAATCCTTCTAGGTATTGATGAGTTTTGTTCATCTAGATCTCGTTTTAAACAGATATAACGGATCATATATTTTACAAAAACCAAAGAGTTCGTACTAAAGATCAGACTTAAGATGATTAATCATCTATACAGCATGTTGTGTGCAAATTACGAATTCGCTTTGAATATAGAATTCAATACAGTTCGACGAAATTCATAAATCTTTTCAACATTCACAGATATTTAATGTTTATCGAGAGTCATTTGAAAGTTCTAAATACGTATTTGGAAGTTTGGGTAGTCAATGGGGAGGTTTAAAAATAGACCGGAAGTTGGGAAATCACAGGGAAATCACAGACCAAAGTTGAACGACCAGTCTTTTTTCGGTACATCCGCCCCGTGTCATTCAAAAACACCGCTTTCCGCCGTTCTCTCACTCAATCATTCCCTGGCTCAGATGCACCACGGAAAACCCGACCCTTTCCCAGAGTTCGGGTCGAGACCCTCTCTCACTTCCCTTTCCGATGACTTCCCGAGGTATCCAGTTAAGGTAGAGTCCCTTTCAACTTCTATGCGTTTAGCCCCACATAAAGGTCCTCTCTTCCGTGATCCTCCTCGTAGATGTCCTCTGCACGTACCTGGCGGTGGATTCCCCGGTTATAAATGCTCTGGCCTTCGTCACTTGTGGATCCCTCCTCTGTCTCCTGATCACCGTATTGGTCGACCGACACGGCCACAACGATGTCGTCCACCTGACCAACATCTGGATTGTAAACTCACTCACTAAATAAGTTACTTAACGCAGATTAAGGGAATCCGACTGATGATCTCGGGGGTCGTCTGGATCTGCATCGTGGCCGCCATCCTTGAGGCAGAACTGAAAGTGGTGGATCCGAGGCAGCAGCTGATCTTCGCCCTGATCCCCGTCTCCGTCGTCCTCCATTACTTGCAGTTCAAATCCATCGAGAAACTCAACCACAAAAGTTAAACTCCTCTCTACTTAATACACCTAGAAACAATGGAGATTACGATAAATATAAAGATTTTGAGTCAAATAAAATGAAAATCGTTGAAATGGGAGGGAGAAAGTTTATGCGAAATTAATATAGTTGGTCCAGAACGGATGATTTTAATTTTGTGTTTAATCATTGTGAGGAAATCAATGAAAAGCATGTTTAATTGCCGGCCATGTACAAAACATGTCCTCTTCTTAACTTGGATTCTCATAAGATATAATCCCATAATCAATCTAATTGTGAAAATGATGAAATCAGAAAATTAACAGGTTCTAGAAAATTCTCCAAGGAATCAGACCAAATCAGCTACCGTAATCAACCACAGAACTATAGTCACGTCAATCAAAACTCCCACTGACCTTGATTCAAGTTGCTCCGTCGGACAACGGAAATCGTCGTTCGTCTTTGATCTGCGAACTCGCCTGGTCTATAAAAAACCATAACCCCTCCTGTTTTATCATAATTACTCCATTTTAACCACAAGTAAGTTCTGTAATTTTTGGTCCATTACTTTGTTCAAAATCCAAAAAGAAAATGCCTTCCAAGGATAATCCTTCGACTCTTGGGGGTCCTTTGGCCCACAGGACGAGGTTCTTGCTTCTGGTACTTGTGACTTTCTGCTTGATGATCAACTGGGCCAATATTCTGACTTTCAACTTTGCCGTCATCTGTATGGATCCCTCCACTAACGATACGAATGCTCCTAATTGGGGTCCGATGTTGACCAACGAGATGAAGAGCGAAGCTATGGCTGTTGTTGCTGCAGGGGCTTTGGTGGCCAATTTGCCGATTGTGTCGTTGATCAACATCTATGGACCGAGGCATATCTTCACCTGTGTAGGGTTGTTTGGTGGGTTATTATCAGAAAAATCAACAAAAAAATTCATCTAAAATCATTTTTCCTGTAAATCCCCTCAGGGAATAACGACGGAATTTCCGTTTTTCTACCGTTATAGCAACTTTTAAAACAAATATCACTGTTTTTAGTTCATTTCATTTGTCATTTTAGTCGAAATAGTGTTCGTAATTTCATCAATGCCTTGGGCAATATGACCGAAAATCCCTATTTCCAGGAGCTGCTGCTACAGCCGCAATCCCGTGGGCAATGCACAATGGCTGGGGCTGGTTCCTTTTCATCCGGGTTCTCCAAGGAGTCGCCTTTGCCGGGGACATGGCCACCTTCGGGAGCTTCATGAACTACTGGACTTACTACAAACAGAATGCCTTCTTCGCCGCCACTCTCTGTGTCTACGTCCAGCTCGCCCCGACCTTCACCAACCCCATTGCCGGCTTAATCTGCGACAGTTCCATCGGATGGCCTGGGATCTACTACATTCACGCCGTTGTCTCCTTCATCCTGTTCAGTTTGTTCTTCATCTGCTACAGAAACATCCCCAACGATCATCCTTATGTCAGTCAGCCAGAAAGAGAAAAAATTGCCCGAGGAAGAGAACTCGGAATTGACTACGCCAAGAGAATCCCCTACAAGGCGATCATCAAGTCTCCAGAAGTCTGGGCGGTCTTCATTGGAGGACTCGGGAACTTTGCCGGGATAAATTTGATTTTCCAGTTTGCTCCGACGTATCTGAATAAGGTCAGTTAATTTTTAATCACTTACGAAATAAAAAACGATTATGAAATCATAAAACAGAGAATGGTACACTTACATCAGGATTTGTGTTTGTAAAAGTTCAAAGTTTAACGATCGAAGAATTGAAAATAATGCGTGTTCAATGACAAACATCCAAGAATTTGTGGAAGTTGATGGTGGGAAATATAATAAATAACAGGACAGTTAAATCGGGGAAATATTAGGATTATATGACAGACTGATAAGTTTTCCCACATTAGCAAAGGAAGCTCATAATTTAATTCGTTATTTACATATGAAAAATCATTATTTTGCAGATGTTGGAATTTTCTTTTTTTACAGGAAATTTATCATTTTTCTGATATCAAATTTATTATTATATGGTGGTTGAGTAAATATTCATTAAATCAGGTTTATCCCATAGAATTCTAAATCCAGTTGATAGTTTAAAAATATACTTCTTTTCCAGGTCCAAGGGTATCAAGTCGTCAAAACAGGTTTCTTTGCCGCTATACCTCCTCTCTGCCAAGCAATCATGAAGGAAATCTCCGGCATCAGCAACGACAGAATCCGGTTCATCGGTGAGACACTTAAGACGAAGATTTACAACAGTATTGCCTTCGGCTCCATGGCTCTCTTCTTGGTGATCCTTTCCTTCATCCCGGCAAACAGTGGAAGTATAGGATTGATCGTAATGACCATCGGAGCCACTCTCTTGGGATTCAACACTGGGGGTTTCTACAAATCCGGAAGTCTCATCGCTGGGCCCTATGCCCCTCTGGTGATGGGACAGATCTCGACAGCAATGACCATAACGATGTTAGCTGTTCCCTTGATTGTGAATGCACTGACCCCCAACAACACCCAATGGGAGTGGGCATTGGCTTTCTACGTCATTGCAGGAATCATGATTGTCATGAACGTTCTGTACTGTTTCATGGCTTCTGGAGAACCGTGCTGTTGGGCAAAACCAGAATATTGGCACAAAATCGATGTGGAAAAAAAACAGCAAAACAAGTCTACAGTCGCCGTTTATGCTGCTTGATTCATTACCGCATTGATTCTAAGATTTGTAATGATTTCCAAAACATTCGAATTTGAATAAAAGTAAAGAAATTTAAAAAAAACACCAAAAATATGAAAAATCAGGATATTTAAGATTTGGCATTCTGTACACACAAATGAGTACATGGTACATGTTATGTCTTTACTTAACAATAAGACACAATACAAAATAGGAACAATATTATTAAATATCAGAGATATACTAGGGGAGGACACCCGATACACCGAAGTGTTCCTTTTTATACTTCCCAGTGGAGAGAAGGGACGGTTAAGACTTCGGTGTTCTGGATATCTCCAATCTTGCGGACTCTGCGTCCACAACAGTACATAATGCACGGATATATTAAAACAGTTCTGATTTATCAACTATATTATATTCAATTATCGATGAAACGAATATGATGTATTTGACACATTAGAGCCGTTTTGATGTATTATTTTTTCTATACCGAACGTCAAACTATTCATCACATAACGTCGAAATTTGTTGTTTTTAATTTTTTTACTTGATGGATTACTACCTGTTTGTGGTTCTCTGAAATAATGTTTGCGTAAAAAATTCAAAAAACAATGCCCTAATTTCAGACTGGTATTGTTTTTTATCTGTAAATCAGGAGAGTTCGTAGATCAAAGACAAAAGAAAATTTCTGTCATCTATTGCCTAAGGATCATATTCAATCAAAGTTAGGAGTTTTGATTGACGTGACTATAGTTCAGTGATTGACTACGGTAACTGATTTGGTCTGATTCCTTGGGGATTTTTGGAAACTGATTGGACAAGGTTGGACGATAAAGAGATTGAAATTCTGTGAAAGACATTCAATCGAAACCGGTTGAAGAAGAAATACACGAAAGTCTGGGTAATTTTCCAAACTCATTTGATTTAATTCAACTTTGTCATTATTAATTAAGCTTTCTTCTTTTCCTCTCGACTCAAAATCTTTATATTTATCGTAATCTCCATTGTTTCTAGGTGTATTAAGTAGAGAGGAGTTTAACTTTTGTGGTTGAGTTTCTCGATGGATTTGAACTGCAAGTAATGGAGGACAACGGAGACGGGGATCAGGGCGAAGATCAGCTGCTGCCTCGGATCCGCCACTTTCAGTTCTGCCTCAAGGATGGCAGTCATGATGCAGATCCAGACGACCCCCGAGATCATCAGTCGGATTCCCTTAATCTGCGTTAAGTAACTTATTTAGTGAGTGAGTTTACAATCCAGATGTTGGTCAGGTGGACGACATCGTTGTGGCCGTGTCGGTCGACCAATACGGTGATCAGGAGACAGAGGAGGGATCCGCAAGTGACGAAGGCCAGAGCATTCATAACCGGGGAATCCACCGCCAGATACGTGCAGAGGACATCTACGAGGAGGATCACGGAAGAGAGGACCTTTATGTGGGGCTAAACGCATGGTGTGAGAAGAAGTTGAAAGGGACTCTACCTTAACTGGATACCTCGGGAAGTCATCGGAAAGGGAAGTGAGAGAGGGTCTCGACCCGAACTCTGGGAAAGGGTCGGGTTTTCCGTGGTGCATCTGAGCCAGGGAATGATTGAGTGAGAGAACGGCGGAAAGCGGTGTTTTTGAATGACACGGGGCGGATGTACCGAAAAAAGACTGGTCGTTCAACTTTGGTCTGTGATTTCCCAACTTCCGGTCTATTTTTAAACCTCCCCATTGACTACCCAAACTTCCAAATACGTATTTAGAATCAATTGTACAGCGATTTTCTAAACATCAATTAGTTATTTATTGATTAATGAAAAAAACTTACTGACAGGAAAGTTACTTTAGTCTCTTCTGTGAGGTCCTTTAACTGATTTAATGACTTACACAACCCCTAAGGCGTTGTTTGATATTCCATGAATCCTGACCAATGATGATTATTAACACAATCTTATGATTTATACTATTATAGAAAAATAAAGATCAGTTAACAATTGCAATTGCTAATACAGTAGAAATTTACAACCTTTTTCCGAAGGAGAAATTTCTTTTAATGCGTCTTCGTAGTCAACAAAGATGCAGTGAATTCTAATCAAATTATAAAATAGTAGGAAAGTGATTGAATGGCTATTAGGAGATTTCATATATCCAAGTCAACGAAATATTCAAAGTGGAAATAAATCCTTCCACGAAGATGGCATTAGACACAAAACGCCAAGTTTACCGTACTACTTCGGAAACGGATTTACTGATTTTTGATATTGATGGAATGAATAATTTTCTACTTTTACTATTGTTTTTATTTTTGTTTCTATTTTTATTTTTATTTTTAGAATTTGCCCGAGTTATGCCGTGTTTCGGACTTCATGACTGGTTATCGGAACCGACGAATGGACCTGGCGAATTTTGTCCATGTTTCTCATTGCAATCCAAGGTTCGTTTTGTTTTCAGTTCTATAAATTATATTTTTCACTTTTTTAAGCTAGGCAACTTTTTAGAACAAAATTAATATGTAAAAACTTTTTTGAACGGAATTAATAGACGAAAATTTGCAAATATTTTTCTTATGAGTTATTTCTTTTTAGAGAATCGTGCTCTTATTGCTCATGTTGCCGTTTACCATTCTGCTCGGAATCATCGCGATTCATCTGTGGACGATACTGGGATTTGAGTTGTTTGTGTTAGTCATTTTCATCATCGTGGTACTCCAGCTTTTGTTTCTCTTGATTTCTGTTCCTGCCTTCTTCAATGAAAGAAAGTACAAACTACTGATTCCTTTGGTGATTATCCATGTAATTGCATTGGCTGTATACGTGATATTGTCCATGATCTATATGATCAAGCTCATCATTGTCAAATCTTCTGGGCATAAAGGAGTCCGAAATCCTGACTACTCTGTATTCTTGTCGAAAGCTTCAAATTACGAAGTAAACAACACCAAAGATGATGACATGATCGACGGTAAGAATTTATGGGATTTTTCATATATGAAGATTAATTTTAGCTAGGGACAGATGGAATGTCCCCAAACACGTATTGTTTCTGCTTATTATTCAATTCTTCTTGGCTTATGTCTGCTATAGAGTTTATATCATCTTCAGGTCAAGAAATAGGACTGCTGAAGAGATACCGGAGGCTTATTATATGAACCTACAAATAGGGAGACCACGAGGTCATGGTATTTCTGTAGCAGAACAACGAACAGGCGTTGTTTTTCAATCACCGAGAACTTGGAAGGAGAACACCGAAGTGTCTTCGTATCTTCTTGGGTAGTCATTGATGGAGGAATTACAGTCACCAAAGAAATATGATTACTTTACGATACAGCCCGGTTTGCCATGAATTATTTGTTGTTTTTCGTTTATAAAGTTTAAAAAATGCTTTATTAATCAACGTTTAACAAAAATGTCAACCAACTGTTTCAATTTTTACTTTTCTGTTCATCAGTCTTCTTCGGAAAGTCAATTTTAAGGTTGAGGTCAAACTCCATAAATTCATTTTTAGATTGCTTCATTTGATGCTATTCTTTTATTTTCTTCAGTCCGTATTCTTGTTTTTATTTTTATTTCTTGTGTTTTTTGAGATCGACTAACCATAAGACTTAATTTTCTGTATTTTATATGATGTACGTGACATTTCAGTGAGTTTTTTAATTTTAAAGATATTTATAGCCATAAGGAATGAAATAAGAAAGATGTTTTTATTTTCTAATCAAAAGTAATGCATATTTTTATAGACAAATAATTATATTTGTTAGGAAAGGGATAAAAACTTTATTATTTGGAGTTCTTTTTAAATTCCTTCTTTATGATAATAGACGCTTCTTTTTTGAAACAACTTCTTCCTGAGATGATTCTGGAGAACCTTTTCGGTGAGACCGGTTTCTTTCAGAATCGTTAATTTTAGATGTAGAAGGTTCTGCCGCTTGACCATCTTTAACTACAACTCCTTTGTTTTGATTGGAGCAATCACTGGAATTACCGTCTTTCTTCTCCAACATCTCAGTATTGCAATTACTTTCTGGTTGTAAGTTTGAATTGCTTTCCGGGGTATCCACTTCCATGGCTTCAACCTTCATTTCGGATTCATAAAGACAATCAATTGAGTTCTGATTTACTACAGCTCTTTTGTTGTGACTAAAGTCGTTATCTGAATTGTTTTTCTCATTAGACAATACACTGTAAGGTTCGTTTTCATATTGACATTCATTATTCATAGTTTCACTTTCTGAATGGGAAATATCATTTGAATTGTTATCTTGTTCATCCACTTTTTTTTTCGACTCCTCATTATCAGAATCAGATTCATTACTTTGTTGTTCAATTAATTTAATATAAGGCTCAACCTCCCCACTGAGGACTTGGAGAGCGTGAACAACAGCTCCTATGGCTGTGATGATCTCCAATTCTCCGTCTATGATCATTTTTGCCTTGGGAAACTGTTCTTTCATCCATTCTTGAACAAACGGGATTCTACAGGTTCCTCCAGCTAAGAAAACTATGTCTACGTCATTAAATGGAGGCTTTCCATTCCAATATCCCCTTTGTTCACATCGATGGTTTTTTTGTTTTGGAAGCGAATATGATTCAAATGTTTCATACGAATAACAATAATTTCTAAAACGCGTTTTCAACTTCCCTTCAAACCACTCTCTTGTGAACTCGACCATTCCCTCAAGACGAGGATGAATATCCGACAAATCAAGCCTGAAATAAACGGTTTTCTCATTTATCATAATATTTGACTCACTCTGTTTTCTTCGCAAAAGAAAGCTGATGTTTAATATCCTTTGTTTTTTCCAACATCCTTAGTTTCACATTACTTTTTAATTCTTCTGGAATTGATTTTTCTAATTCTTCAATAATTATATTGTCAATATCCCTCCCAGAACATTGAGAATCGAAATGTGAATTTGATTCTTTGATGCAAGCTGCATACATTTTACCCTCATGTTCTGAAATCTCATAAACTCTGCAAATACCAGTTCCTCCTCCAATGTCGAAAATGGTGACTTTCATTTCTGGTTTGATTATTTCAGAGTACCTTTCATTGGACAAATAATAGAGAAGATCGGCGTGGGTCTCTTCAATGACGTCTATCACTTCTATATCAGCTAACTTCGCTGCTTCAATGGTACTGGTGATATGTTGATCAGAATATCTCGGGATAGTGATGACTGCCTTTCTTACAGAATTCCAATTATTAAATACATCCTGATATTCACTTGCTGCTTCTGCCATCCTTTCCAGAAATATTGCGTTGATCTTTGATAGGGAAAAATCTTCCAAACCTTGAAAGGTCTGTGTTTCCAATTGAGGCTGATCTTTTTTGAGATTATATTTGAAAGGCCACATTGACAGATTTGAGATTTCGTTTTGATGACTTTCGTCATTCAGAAGTTTGTGGTCGAAAACAACATGATCAGGTTTGGTTCTGAGTCTTCTCGCCGCTGCTTTTCCAATAAGCGGTTTCTTTTCAACAACGAGACTACAGATTCTGTCCAGAGGTCTCCAGGAGAAGAGTTGTCAACTGGAATAACATGGATTTGTCTATTCCTTGAAACAGCCAAAACAGATCTAGTTGATCCGAGGTCGATTCCCATGATGTCCTTCTTGGTTCATATTTCTTGACCAATTTTGGAATGTAAATAAAGTTACAATCTTCAATGGTATAGTTTCGAGGTTGCTTGCTGTATCTGGTTCATCAATTTTAAGTAGAGCTGCGATTTTTGGATCCGAATTAAATATTGGAAAAGATCAATAGGTTTTTTCCCCAGTTTATTTCCTTGATAAAATTAATGCTTTTGAATCATAGTTATTTAATTGAAAACCATATGATTCGTTAAATTCCTCTCGACTATTTTCAAAAACAACATGAACTTGGTTCATTTTCAAACCGAACATCCTGCGACATATTCGAAATTAACACGTTCATTGAATCATGTTCTCTTTCATCCAACTCTTTCCATGTCACTCTATCTTCAGCACCTTTTATGCATTGATATAAAATAATCGAATAGTCATTACACCAAATAATCGACTCTCCAACGCATATTCAACTTTTTCTTTCAAATAATGATTAAAATCCAGATCCTCTTTTGTAACGAAATAGACTACATACCATATTTCTTGAAATCCTCTTTTTGAAATCGTCCCTTGCATTATCTATAGCAATAATCCCAATATAATCTCCATACTTTGTGATTAGCTCATCAATAATTTCGTGAATGGATTTGTCTATGGCTGGAAATAATTATAATTTTTTCTACGCGTGACAGTATAAATGTTAATTTCAAATTCATCAGAATTTTTAATGATACTACAAGCAATTGGATGTTCAAAATTTTAATATAAGGCTCAACCTCCCCACTGAGGACTTGAAGAGCGTGAACAACAGCTCCGGTGGCTGTGATGATCTCCAATTGTCCGTCTATGACCATTTTTGCTATAGGGAATAGTTTTTTAATCCATTCTTGAACAAATGGGATTCTACAAGTTCCTCCAGCCAAGAACACAATATCTACGTCATTGAATGGAGTATAATGTCCTTTCGAATCTCTTTCCTGTTCACATCGATCCTTCCTTTGAGTTGGAGCGGATGTAATTCAAATGTATAATAATATAATATTCTCAAAACGTTTTCAATTTCCCTTCGAACCACTCTCTTGTGATCTCGACCATTCCCTCAAGACAGGATGAATATCCGACAAGTCAAACCTGAAATAAACGTTTTCTCATTTATCATAATATTTGACTCACTCTATTTTCTCCTCAAAAGAAAGATCATGCTTAATCTTCTTTGCTGCTTCCAATGTTTTAGTTTCACATTATTCTTGAATCCTCTGGAATTGATTTTTCTAGTTCTTTTAATAATTGTATCGTCAATAGCCCTTCCTGAACATTTGGCATCGTAATCTGAATTGATTCTCTGATACAAGTTCCATACATTTTACCTCATGTTCTGAAATTTCATAAACTCTCCAAAATGCAAGTCCCTCCTCCAATGTCGAAAATGGTGACTTTCATTTCTGGTTTGATCATTTCAGAATACCTTTCATTGGACAAATAATAGAGGAAGATCGGCGTGGGTCTCTTCAATGACGTCTATCACTTCTATATCAGCTAACTTCGCTGCTTCAATGGTACTGGTGATATGTTGATCAGAATATCTTGGAACAGTGATGACTGCCTTTCTTACAGAACTTCCATTATTAATTACATGCTGATATTCACTTGCTGCTCTTGTCATCGGTTCTAGAAAACGATTGCATTAATCTTTGGTAGAGAAAAATCTTCTAAACCTTGACAGGTCCGCACTCCTAAATGTGGCTGATCTTCTTTGAGATTATAATTGAAAGGCCATATTGATTGTTCTGATATTTTCTCTCGATGATCTCTATTATATAGAAGTTTGTGATCGAAAACAACATGATCAGGTTTGGTTCTGAGTCTTCTGACCGCTGCTCTTCCAATAAGCGGTTTCTCCTCATCAAACGAGACTACAGATTCTGTCCAGAGGTCTCCAGAAGAAGAGTTGTCAACTGGAATAACATGGACTTGTTTGTTCCTCGAAACAGCTAAGACAAATCTAGTTGATCCGAGATCGATTCCCATGATATCCGTTCTTGCTTCGTATTCTTTAATAAATTTTGGAATGTGGATGAAATTACAATCTCCAATTGTGTAAGGTTGCAGGCTTCTTTCATCATAATCTTTGGTTTTAGCTAAAATAGAAATTTCTGGATCAGAAATCAAATGTCTAGCAAGGACTAATGGTTGAAAATCTGCATCTTGAATATAATTGATGCTTTTGAAGTCATAGTTATTTAATTGAAAACCATTCAATTCATTAAATTCCTCTCGACTGTCTTTAAAAACAGCATGAACTTGATTCATTTTGAGACCAAATATCTTTTCAACGTATTCGAAATTAACACGTTGATTGAATCCATGCTCTCTTTCATCCAACTCTTTCCATGTCACTTTATCTTCACCACCTTTTATACATTGATATAAAATAATCCATCTACTAAAAAACCCAATAATCGACTCTCCAACGGCATATTCAACTTTTTCTTTCAAATAATAGTTAAAATCCAGATCCTCTTCTGTAACGAAATAGACTACATTACCATATTTCTTGAAATCCTCTTTTTTGAAATGAACCCATCTATTATCTAGGGCAATAATCCCAATATCATCTCCATACTGTGTAATTAGCTCATCAATAATTTCGTGAATGGATTCGTCTATAGGCTGGGAATAATTAGACTCTTGTTTTGTTTTGATATTATGAATTTTAATTAGGAATTCATCACAGCTTTCTGAAATACCACAAGCAATAGATTTTTTATAGAAAGAAACAACTGACGATGATTGTTCCATGGAATACCAAGAAAATGACTATCGATAACATCCTAATCACACGGTTTATTAGGCAGTTAAACCTCAAACACTCCTTCGCATTAAGTTTCGTCTATCTGTCATTCCTCTAAACTCAGGAAATATGATGCAAACAAGATTTATTTATTATCATTTTCAGAATTAAATACCAGAAGATCAAATTGTTAAAATGAAAAGCCACCAAATACTTAAAATGTAAAAAGAGAAGTTAAAGAGAAACAAAGTCAATTACAAGTCCATCAGACATTCTTCCAACTAAATTCGGGAGATAAATCGTGCTATTATTGTAT
Organism: Halicephalobus mephisto; assembly: GCA_009193035.1. Lineage (NCBI taxonomy): Eukaryota > Metazoa > Nematoda > Chromadorea > Rhabditida > Panagrolaimidae > Halicephalobus > Halicephalobus mephisto. The sequence goes on along the minus strand of SWDT01000028.1, from coordinate 81,188 downwards.
TCTAGATTATTTATTTACTTTAAAATGAATTAAAAATGTTAATAAATAAAATTCTTATTTTAGAAAATGTACTATAAGTTAATAATTATATTTTTTTCATTTTCATTGATCTCATCTCCTCGTCCACTCAACTTCACCATTGTAAAAATTAGAAATAAATTTTAGTTTGAAATTCCAGTATATTAAAAAAGGTTTCTTCCTAAAGAACACAAGTCTAGTGATAAGTGCATTTTTCCAAAGAAGTGACTCTGTTAAAGTTAGAAGAAGATCGCCGTGAAAATACGAATGCAACGTCATTCTGGATTTAAACAATGGACTTCAACCGCAAGTTCCAGCATCACGCAATATTCTTGAACCAATACTTCCCCATATTTATGTATAATCAAGTATTCCACGGAAAACGACAGTACTTTGTTACTAAATCTTACATAATCTTTAGAAATCTGTTTATTTCCAGAGTAAGTGGAATCAAACACCAAAGTTAGCTGGTAAGTTTAAAATCATGGGTGTTTGTATTTGTCTCTGTGTAAATTCCTTGTTTTTATTATTTGTATTGCATCACACAAACTGTTCCCTATTCTTACAGAACCATGAAATAAAACTGAATACATATTATGAATGAAATTTGGAGAGGTTCACTTAAATCATAGGCATTCATTACAAGCTGACACAATTCTCTGATTTTTAATGTTTAAAAAGTAAACTTTTGATACCTGTACTCTCAATTTATCCTTTGTTCTTACCCATCAATGAATATTTCGAAAATCAAATGTATTAGAGACAAATCAACTGTACTCTGATTCGAATTCACCTGACGACCAATTGTTATCATATTCCAGTCAGAGTTCAAGTTTCAGATGCAAATTCTCTGAGATTCCAATGTCCTTATGAAAAATTCAGATGTTCTCATCGTGGATAAATGGTTCGGTGTAAAAATCCTGGAGTTCTTCCAGAATTTCCTCCAAGTAATCTGCAGCTTCTTCATCAAAATTGAAAATCACTATGAATTCGATAGTGCGACGAATATGAACACAATATTTCTTAATATTTTGTAAGTAGCCAGTGTGTTCTCGTAGTTAACAAAGCTCTGGGACAAATTGAAAGACAGTTTCCTTGATCCTCATTGTGGAACAATTTCTCATTGTTCTTGAAAAATTCAAATTTAAGGAACTTCAGGTTAATCAGTTTGTATTCAGACACTCAAAGAGCTATTTTTACTGAAAATAGAACTATGGGTGACTTGGAAATTGCCAAAGTTCAAAATTACACAAATTTCTTAATGAGTAATGAAAACAGTTATCGGATTTTCGATAAATCCAAATTTTGATCAAACAAATTTGAGGAAGATTGACATGATCAAGACCATTCTATGGAGTCGAAATCCCTTTGAAATTCTCTCAAATATCCAGGAAAACACGAGACCTATCGTGAAAACTCCGTTTATCCTCTTTGTAAAACTTGGATCTCTTTTATCCCAGGTTACTCCAATGTATTCGAATGCTTTCCAAATCCAAACCGCATTTATATCCACTGCTGTAGGCAAAATGAATCACTCAGAACGAATAGGAATAATTGAAAATCAATTAGGGTTACCAGAATTGTATTTTTATAGCCTCTTGTCTATTTATTGTATTTAATCAACACTAGTAACTTACCAACAAGACGAGAAAATGACATTTAGCCTAGAAACTGTACTGGAGGAAGTCATTCAAAATGACGACGATGAACAAAGAACCGTTGGAATATCGATTTTTGTTTCTAATACTTCTACTCTAGAAAATTACAAATGTGCTAATGATATTGTTCAACTGCTAAAAACGTTGGATACATCTTGACTTTTGTACTGTTGGGACCAAATATGAATGAATCCAAACTTACGAACTACACAACGAAGTTCGTTTGCTGGAGAAATCTAAGCATTCTACAACCAGAAAACTGAACAACGTCAAATTTCAAGTTTACGGAAGTTTTATGAATCGTCTATTTCAACGTTCATATAATGCAAAAACTAACGGAAATGATTCAAAGAAAAATTAAGAGTTCAATTTAATAACGATCGATTATTCTATACTATGTTCAGATAACATCTGTTTCTTATTCAAAGTGTATTTGAATGAAAATGTGAAGTCTTTGAAAACTTATCCTCCATTATATAGTTTAGATATTGCTCATTTAACTCATGTGGCTTGAGAAATTTTACATATTTAAACATGGGTTAAAGAATAGTGTTTTAATATTTTCTATAATCGTTTTCAAAAAAACATTATATGTTTTGTAAAAAACAGCTGCCTAAGGCGAAGATTGTTGTTGATAGAGAACTAGAGATCATCACAGCAATTAAAGCTGTTTTTGTGTTCTTTAGGTCCTTAGTAAAGAAGTAAACTCCTATATCGACCTTAGTAATGTCGTCACAAACTATTAACTCACGTTTTAAAATGTAAAAATAACAGCATAACAAACTGGATTTATTTGAAATTTTCTCCTTGTCTTCAGTTTATCATGTTTGAAAACGTAAATGATTATTTTTAACAAAAAAGTCAATAATTAAAATTCGTTCTAAATTGCAAACCTCTGTCAGAAGATCTGGAAGGATTGTAACCACTCGAGTTTCCAGTCCATGGATTTCCTTGAGGACAGAAATTGGGACACGAAGTTACTCCAGGAGACGACTGAAATGAATTTTCGTTCGTCACAGGAGATATAGAATTTGAATGATTAAACACCTTTTCTTCTGGAGAGTTTTGTGACGAATTATTTGAATTGGATGAATTCTCAAACGGATCAGAATGCCCCATCACTGTGGTTACGAACGGATCTGTTGAAGAACTTAAGGGTCTGGAATTAAGTCAAAAATTAACAACATTGAAATACTCCCTCACCGATTAAACCCTTGAGGATCCATGATGTAGTTGCTCAATGTCGACAACATGTCATATTTGTAGTTTCCAGAATTGTGGGTGCCCATAAAGTCAGAAGAATGAGGAATAATAGGGTTAGAGAGTTTTCTAAAACTACTGTGAGTGAAGATACCACCACCAATGAAAAGGCAGAATTTTGAAAGCTTTGAAGCACTTTCAGGATTTAAAAAACAATTTACTCCGCATTTCGAAATAAATAAATTTAGTAATTTACAACAATTGTGAAAAACAAAGCTCAACCGTAAACATGATAAAAGGAGCTTTGGGGCGAACATATTAATTTTCCGTGATGGGACGTTTCTGTCCGAGTCTTTATGTTCCAGTTTTTATGCCTTTAATTAGAAATTAAAAAATAAGTAATGTTAGATAACTTTATATCTGTTACACAGTACTTTAAAAGCCATTTTAGACGAGTTTCAATTTTTGGAGATTTTATAAAATTTGAAATATCTTTAAAATCCAAAGTTAGTCTTCAGGATTCTGAAGCTTGATTCTTAATTCTCATTCTAGAGTCAGAATCCATTAATTTTACTACAGTATTAGGAATATTTTTGTTCAACTTTAAAAATATTAAAAATCCTGAAATCGGAATTAAAAATCAGTCCTCAGAATCCTGTATTCTGAAGCTTGATTCTTAATTCTCATTCTAGATTCAGAATTCATTGATTTTACTACAGTATTAGGAATATTTTCGTAAAGTTTTAACTTTAAAATTGGAGCATAAATCCCTGGGGCAGAAATGTCACATAACGTAATTTTTACATCGAGTGGCAAGAAAAGTTTGAATTTTCTAAATTTAGGAAATATTTTTAGTGAATGGCTGGATATCGAAAAATTTAATATTTACACAGAAAGCGCAAGAAATTATACTTTTTAAGAATTCTGCGACGACACAAATAACATCCTAAAATTCCGAAATCATCGTACCCCAAAACTTCTTCATACTTTTGTACTAATTCATTCCCCCAACCCCCTTCCAATTTTGGAGCATTTCAGTAAGACTCATTCCGAATCCCCACCTTTCCGTCTCCGATATCTGTCTTTTGATGCCTTCTTGAGGTTTTTCCTTGTGATCGGTGTCTTCTAAGATCAACTCCTCCATCAACTGATCGATCCTCGCTGCCCCACTCATCTTCGTCATTAGGACATCTTCGCTGAGGGATTTCGCGAGACTTTGAAGAGGAGAGAGAATGAAGAAAGTCAAATCTCCAATCCTGTTCATATCTCTGGTGCTCTTTGAGTTGATGTAGTGCTCGAGAGCAGCGAAGATCTTCCTCCTCGTTTCCAGCACTTTCATGACCGAATCTCCGCTGAGTCCTTTAGTCACTGGATTGAAAAGAACACAAGCTTTCATGGCGATGAACTCATAGTCGTCCATCTGCATGAATCTCATCGGAGCCACGAGTTGGTCCATCACACGTTCGCAATCCCGTCGATAGTAGTCACTGAAAACAATTTAATGAAGAACAATATCTTTTCGAAATCTCACTCAGGGAAATTCGTAACTTCTCCATTGTGTCTTGTTATGAGAGAATCGTTGAGTAATTTGAGAGAATCAAAGGAGTTGATGCTCCTGTAGGCGACGCAGAGAACAATGTGCTGACTAGCAAAGTTCTTCAATAGAGCTGTTTGATCTGATTGATTCAGATCAGCAAAAGGTTTCAGAGATTTGGCCCATTCAATAACCAGTAGTAACTGACTGTGAAGACTGTGAAATATGTCATTTACTGTCGCTGTCCTTCCGAGAGATGGTTGTTCGGACTAAAAAGATCTCTAGATAATCAACGGTCTTTCATATTTTCACATTTTTTTCTAATTTTTGACTTTTGTAAGATTACTGAGAAAATATTTGATATTTTGGAAGCTGTTTTTGCAATATCATATATCCGAAAAATAAATCACGAAGAACTGTTTTCATATGTCTCGATGTTACCGAGAATTCTGACATGTTACGTAATTTTTGAATCGTTTAATTTTTTCTTTTTTAAATCCTTATAAACTGACCTGCTGGTTTTTTGTACAGTATTCAAATTGCCTAGTTTCTTTAATAACTGTTTCTCGAAGGGATTTGATCTTATTTTCTGCTTTCAACAAGAAATCCAACAAATTTGTCGGAGAATCCCAAGTGGAATCCATCAGGGGATCAGAAGTAGTCGGGCTAGAGTTAACAAAACTAGGACCTGCTTGAATTATTGGAGGTCCTGTGTTCATCCCTGTTTTAAACCTTTTCCCAATGAGATCCCGTTCGTTCTGGACAGCATCCACCTTCATCCCGTACTGGATACATCTGGTGTATCGACAGGCCCTGCAGACAGCTCTGTTGTGTTTATCAATGATGCAGTTCCCGTTGAAGCGACAAGTATACGAGTAGCCTCTTCTGATGGTTCTTCTGAAGAAACCTTTGCAGCCATTACAGGAAGGAGAGCCTGGAAATCGGAATTCAGTAAACTTTAGTCACTATTATTGGCTTATATTCATTGAATGGAAAATAACTGGGTTTTAGGATACTTTTAGTCACTATCCAAAAGTAATATTGTGACACCAAAGTCACGATTTAAAAACAGCTAAAATGAGAGAACGAAGAATGTTCATTTTCTATTCGAATAAGGCTCCATCACAGTTCTCCCAGCGACATTTGCTCCCTATTTTTCTTCTTTTCAATTCTCATTAATTTCAAAATTCTTGTTAAATCCATTTTTTTACCTAACTGAGATATTAAGTTAATTTAATTATTAAAAAATTAATATAAAAACGAAATAAATTACATATTACGAAATAAGGGAGCAAATATCGCTGGGGACAACTGTCCTACAGCCTTCGAATATGGTTTCTTAGTCATTGTCCATTTTTATTTATATAATGATTCGAATTTTGTTCTTAACCGTTTTCCAAAACTAACGTTATACAAAAAATCATCATTTACCTCAATAACAAATGCTAAATATACTGTCGATTGCGATTTTCATAAGAACTGTCAATTTTAATAAAAATGTAACACAATTGTTACAATTTTTATAAACATTTGATATTACGACAAAATCGCATTAGTTATAAAAATCGTTCTATTTGATAAAAGATACTTTAAACTTTACACTGAGAGTATTGAATTTTCAGTGATGAAATAAACATTTTTGATACATTTTCACTTGATCGAAGTTACGATTTTTTGCGTGCAATAGTATTTGGTCAACATTTGGATTTTAGATACTGTTTGATCGGAACAGCGATAACGTCACCAATCCAGAGATTGCTACACAAAAAAATGTAACTTTTTAATACAGTAACAAACGTAATTCGTCACTATTTCGTCACAATTTTCGTCACAAATGTAATTTGTCACTATTTCGTCACAATTTTCGTCACAAATGCGAAATATTCATAAAAAATATCACGATTGTGTTATATTTTTGTTATATTTTGCAATTGTTACGAGGTTGAAAATCACGCTTTGTTCGAAATGATGTTTCTTTTTGGATTTATTCCGAACTCAAACTGAAGTAATCAAACCGTTATTATAAACGCGTTATAAAATACAAACACGATCGATAAATCTTTGCTAAGACTGTTAGTACACACGAAAAGAAGCGTAACTTTCAACATCGTACCAATTGCAAAATATAACAAAAATGTGACATAATCATGATATTTTTCATGGATATTTCGCATTAGTGATGAAAATTGTAACGAAATAGTGACGAATTACATTTGTGACGAAAATTGTGACGAAATAGTGACAAATTACATTTGTAACAAAAATTGTGACGAAATAGTGACAAATTACATTTGTAACAAAAATTGTGACGAAATAGTGGCGATTTACATTTGTAATAAAAATTGTGACGAAATAGTGATAAATTACATTTGTTACTGTACTAAAAATTACTTTTTTGGGTGTAGTAATCTCTGGATCAGTGACGTTATCTCCGTTCTGATCACGCTTTTTTGTGCAACAGTCTTAACGAAAATTTATCGATCGTGTTTGTATTTTATAACGCGTTTATGATAAAATTTTAATTATCCAAATTTGAGTTCAAAATAGACATTTTCGAACATTGTCCATGGTTCGTTTTTTTCAGTTTTTCATCAACGAATTTGGAACATTCCGTTGTTGCACGTGTGAAATTCTAATTTCCACAATCACATGGCACCAGGATTTTTCTCAACATCACAAATTTTTTCCCACAAATATATTACGTAAGAAATATAAGTTAACCAAAAAATCGAATCACATTTTTTTAGATTTAAAAAATAATTATTTTCAAAAAAAACTACATTTATTTTTCATTTTTGAACATCCCCAAAAAATAATTTTTAATTCAAAAAAATCAGTACTAGTTTTTTGACGAAAAAGTCGCAAAATTAGATTTCACGAATTTTTAGTGGTTATCGATATTCATTTTTTTTGTCGATATTCGTTTTTTTAATCGATATTCATTTTTTTTGTCGATATTCGTTTTTTTTATCGATATTCATTTTTTTTATCGATATTTATTTTTTTTTATCGATATTTATTTTTTTTTATCGATATTTATTTTTTTTTTGTCGATGTTCATTTTTTTCATCGATATTCGTTTTTTTATCGATATTCATTTTTTTTGTCGATGTTCGTTTTTGAAAACGTAATGTGCACTGGTCAGCACGCCTCAGGGATTTCTCGTCCAGTCAAGAAGGAACACATTGAGTGCGTTCCTTCACTAAATAGCCAACACCCAAAAATCGAACATTATGACGTAGGAAAAGTAATTTTTAAAAACTGGAAAAAATTAGAGGTACAGTAATTTAAGAGGATATTACGAAAGAGAATATTTAAATAAAAATAACAGTAGTACTTCCGGTTGAGTTGGAATAATAAAACAATTAAAGTTTTCCACCCAAGACCACAGGTCAAAAAAGGGATTTTAAAGAGTGATGTTTTTGACCAATTTTCGAAATAATGATCTTTTCCCTTGTCCAAATATAGGGAAATTGTAACAAATGCATAAAGGCATAATTTTTAATTTAGTAACAAATGCATAAAAACATAATTTTTAATTTAATAACAAATGCATAAAAACATTATTTTTAATTCAGTAACAAATGCATAAAAAAATAATTTTTAATTTAGTAACAAATGCATAAAAACATAATTTTTAATTTAATAACAAATGCATAAAAACATAATTTTTAATTTAGTAACAAATACAACTCGTCATTACTACTTTTAATTTTCGTCAAAAATGTCAAATATTTATAAAAAATATTACATTTTTGTTAAATTTCGCAGTTGTTAAAAACCAAAAGTTGTGTTTTTTGTATGTATTGGAGCTGTTTTTGAATAGTTATTTCGAAAAGTCCAATAAATTTTGGATAGTGATTGGGAAATCCTGATTTAATTTAGAAATAGACACTATCCAAAATCTCTACACACAAAAAATGTAATTTTTAATTCAATAATAAATGGAAATTATCATTATTAAGTTTCAATTTTCGTCAAAAATGTCAAATATAAAAAATATTTCATTTTTGTCAAATTTCGCAATTGTTAAAAATTAAAAGTTACATTTTTTTGTGTGTATAATTTTTGGTATATTATTTTTAATAAAATATTTTTATTCAAAAATAATAAAAAAATTTTTTTATTTGGCACATTTTACATTTTATTTTTGATCTGTAACGGTAACTATGGGAAACACTTCAAAAATGACACTATTAATAAAAATATAATTTTAGTTAAATTACATTAATTAAAAATACAACGAAATTTTCAATAAAAAATTGAATTAAATTGTTCGAAAACTTACCGTAATGTCTTCCAGTAGCTTGATCTCCACAAACAACACAAGCCAACGAACTAGGTGATGGTCCAGAATTCATATCTGTTGGAACTTCAGCTAAAAATTAATTTTAAAAATTAATATGTTTTAAATTAAAATTTGATTTCAAAATTCATATCTGTTGGAACTTCAGCTAAAAATTAATTTTTAACATTAATATGTTTTAAATTAAAATTTGATTTCAAAATTTATATCTATTGGAACTTCAGCTAAAAATTAATTTTTAAAATTAATATGTTTTAAATTAAAATTTTATTTCAAAATTCATATCTATTGGAACTTCAGCTAAAAATTAATTTCCAACATTAATATTTTTTAAATTAAAATTTTATGTTTCAGAATTTATATCTTGAAATTTCAGCTAAAAATTAATTTTTAACATAAATATTTTTTAAAATTAAAATTTTATGTTTCAGAATATACTATATATTTATTTCAACTACAACCTACGTTTTGATTCTGATTCGAAACAAAAATTCTAGCCAACACGCGTTTTCGAAGCTCGGCAAATTGCAACAATGATCTACACTACACTCCGGAGGTAATCAATAAGACAAAGTTCGAAAACACTCACGTTCCTGATAGTCATCCATGTTTTTGAAGAATCCTTCGTTTTTGAATTCCAGCATACCCAGAGGGGAATTAAGAAATTAAATAAGGCAAAAAACACCTTAATCGAAATTTGGATTTTTTAAATCTGAAAAAAATTAATTTAAAATTTAATAAAATTCAATTTTTTTAAAGAACTATGGTTTTTATAAAGTATATTTTTCCGAAAATTACGAAAGGGTATAATTTAGAAGAAAACAGAGATGATTTAGTTTTGTCTTGCATCAGAAAAAGAAACACGTGAATCCCGCCTGGCAATTGATAGAAACTCCGATAAAACGAAAGAAATACTCAAGGAAAAATCGAGGATATGAAATATAAACAAATAAAAAAGTAAAAGTGGTTTTATTTATTTTACTAAATAAATATTACTGTAATTATAATTTTAAAGTAAAATAGTATTATATAAATTTATAATGTAAAAAATTACAATGACTGCAAAGAACATTCAGTTATTTTTAAATCCGCTTTGGTTTTGAATATTACTGTAATTATGATTTTTACGTAAAGTAATATTATGTAAATTTACAATGTGAGAAAATTTAAAATGTAAAAAAATTACTATATTAAGATATTAAAAAAATTACAATAACTGTAATAACTGCAAAGAGTATTTAGTTATTTTTAAATCCGCTTTCGTTTTGAATATTACTGTAATTATGATTTTTAAGTAAAGTAATATTATGTAAATTTATAATGTGAGAAAATTTATAATGTAAAAAAATTACAATATTAAAAAATTACAACAATTGTAAAGAGTACTTAGTTATTTTTAAATCCACCTTGGTTTTTAATATTATTTCAATTATGATTTTTACGTAAAGTAATATTATGTAAATTTATAATGTGAGAAAATTTATAATATAAAAAAATAAAAAATAAAAATATTAAAAAAACCATAACAACTGTAAAGAATATTTAGTTATTTTTAAATCCGCTTTGGTTTTGACTATTACTGTACTTAAAAGTCATAATTAAAGTAGTATTATACAAAGTTACAATGTAAAAAATTATAATGTAAAAAAAATTACAATGACTGCAAAGAACATTCAGTTGTTTCTGAATGCGCTTTGATTTTAAGGTTTTAAAATGCACGTTTTGTTGCGAAAAAAAATTTTCACATTGTAACAAAAGGTTTCATTTGGAAAAAGAGGTTGATGTATCACGTGAAAAGACTGTAGTTTCCCTATAATCTCCAAATGGACTAAAGTGATCAATCTTGATCTTGACACGAATAATATATTTATTTTTTTTTTATTCTATTTTTGACATTTTTTTAAAATAAAAAATTTATGAAATTTAAAAAAACAAGTTTAAAATTTGCAAAATTGTTGTTTTTAATCCAATTAACGTTGAACCACATGGTTTATTTTTTATTAAATAAAATTCAATTTGCAAAATAAATCAGATCAAAACACGAACATACAAGACGGATTATATAACTGCGACAGGACATGGTGTATCGATTGCATCGTCAGCCTTTACATGAAAGTTTTCAAAAAAGCAACAAAACAGAAGACAGTAATTTTTGGGACAGAAACTACACTAGAAAAAAATCTAAAGAAAGAGCTTGACTATCAGGGATTATGGAGTACTGTAGGGCATGAAAGAGATCCTAGATTGTCTTTTGTGAGTGTAAGATGTATAATTATTGTATGTGCCTTATTTTTAAGTAAAGATTAGTGTTGGAATACAAATTATACTAGAAAGAGAAGATCTGAAACAATAGCTTGACTACCAGGGATTATGGAGTACTGTAGGGCATGGATGAAATCCTAGATTGTCTTTTGTGAGTGTAAGATGTATAATTATTGTATGTGCCTTATTTTTAAGTAAAGATTAGTGTTGGAATACAAATTATACTAGAAAGAGAAGATCTGAAGCGATAGCTTGAATATTAGGGATTATGGAGTACTGTAGGGCATGAAAGAGATCCTAGGTTATCTTTTGTGAGTGTTAGATGTATAATTATTGTATGTGCCTTATTGTTAAGGTAAAAATCAGTGTTGGGACAGAAATTATACTAGAAAAAGAGGATATGAAGAGATAGTATGAATCCTAAGGACTGTAGAATACTATAATCCATGGATGAAATCCTCGGTTGTCTTTTGTGAAGCAAGATATAAATTATTGTCTCTGCCTTATTGTTGAGTAAAGATTAATGATATTTTTCCTGTTTCCATCTTAACAGTAATGATAATAAGTTTTTTAACTTATCAATGAACAGATTAGGCACAAAAAAGAAACAAAAATAAAATTTTGTTTAAAGACAAGATTGAAAACGGTATTTGGAAAACTTGGAAAAAGATGCAATTCAGAATTTTTATATTTTTTAAATATTTTATTCCCATTTCGCACAAAATTAAAAATTATCACAATTTTAGGATTTTTATCAAAACGAAAATGACTGATCGGAAAAATTCAATAAAAATCTAAAATTTGATGATTTTTGAACTATTTTTGACGTCATTTATTTTCCTCATTAAAATAATCAAAATTATTGAGTTTAAAAAAAACTAAAAATTAAATTGGAAAATGTCCAAAAATCAATCAAAATTCAATTTTTAATTACATTTTTCAAAATTATTAAAAAACAATTTTAATTTTTAAATTCCGTAATTTATAAATATTTATTTAAATAATGAAAATCTTCGGTATTTTTCACATCACGAGATCACTTTTATCTCCTTAATAAAAAGAAAAATCTAAGGTCAAAAAGTTCATCTTTTCCATCTTACAAAAACCACGTATTCCTTTTCCCCGAACAGCCATTATTTTTGTTCATCAGCGAAGATGACTTCAAAAAGGAAAAAATCAATTTCGTTAATAAATCACAATATCTCGAAAAATACATAAATCTAATGACAGGAGATTTCGGAACTTTTTTAAGAAATAAACTATATTGTAAAACAACAAACTTTTTGACAAAGAACTACATTCCAATAAAAAAGTCAAAAAAGGAACTGACTTTTCTTATCAGACGACGATAATTTGATCGGTCGTTAGAGAACACGTTGTCAGTTATGTGACTTTTTTGTTCCCGATGTTTCTGCCTTAAGAATTTATGCTCCAATTTTAAAGTTAAAACTCCATAAAATGCATTTAAATACCTTAATAAAATCCATTAATTCTGACTCAGAATGAGAATTAAGAATCAGCCTTCAGAATACAGGATTCTGAGGACTGATTTTTAATTCCGATTTCAGGATTTTTAATATTTTTAAAATTGAACAAAAATATTCCTAACACTGTAGTAAAATTAATGGATTCTGAATCTAGAATGAGAATTAAGAATCAGCCTTCAGAATACAGGATTCTGAAGACTGATTTTTAATTCCGATTTCAGGATTTTTAATATTTTTAAAGTTGAACAAAAATATTCCTAATACTGTAGTAAAATTAATGGATTCTGAATCTAGAATGAGAATTAAAAATCAGCCTTCAGAATCCTGAAGACTAACTTTGGATTTTAAAGATATTTCAAATTTTATAAAATCTTCAAAAAGTTGAAACTCGTCTAAAATGGCTTTTAAAGTACTGTGTAACAGATGTAAAGTTATCTAACATTACTTATTTTTTAATTTTTAAACTAAACGTATACAAACTGGAACATAAAGACTCGGACAGAAACGTTCCATCACGACGTTGTCATTAACACGAAATAATGACAACAAAAATAAAACAAAAAAAAATGTGTCGAGACATGGATCGAAGTTCAAATTGGAGTTTTTCAACTTTGAGGACGAACCGAGGAACTACTTCCAAAAAACGATAAAAAATGAACAGAAATCAAAAAGAACAAGATGATAAAGTCGGTAACTCTTCGTCACGTGGCAGACTTGTCTACGTGAAAAATAAAATCCAAAAAAAATTCATTTTTTATAGTTTTTGACTTTTTAGTGAAAAACTAAATAAAAACATGATTCCTAATTGATTATATTTCGTAAAAAAATTTTTTTAAACAATCTTGAAAACGTCAAAAAACTTCCATCTGTCATGAAATATATTTTTCACAAAATCCTAATTTTTTGCGCGGGAAATTAGAAAATTGTACTTTTCTAAAAATTTTTAAAAATTATATTATTGGTATTTTTTTACTCGAAAACAAATCTTGAACTTAATAACTATGTTTTTTATTTTTTTATTTTTTCACTTTTTCGTCGACGGAAATACAAACTTATTATTAGTGAAATTAATCTGCAAAAAAAAACTAATTTTTTTCAATTTTTAAAAACTGCAAAATATAGTAAAAATGTAATTTAATTAAATTTTAAAAAACAAATTTTTAAAATAAAATAAATCAAATTTTTTTCTACAATAAGTTTTGAAATTTTTATTCAATATAGATTTTTAAAAAATTACAAAAAATTAATTTTAAATTTCGAAAACATTTGGTCGAAAAAAATAAATTTAAAAAAAATAAAATTACAAAAAATTAATTTATAAAAAAATTTATTTTAAAAAAATTTATTTTAAAAAAATTTATTTATAAAAAAATAAAATTACAAAAAATTTATTTTAAAAAAATTTATTTATAAAAAAATTATTTTAAAAAAATTTATTTATAAAAAATTTATTTAATTTTAGATTTTGAATGAAACGTCAAAGTATTAAAAAATTTAATTTTTTGACGTGATTATTTTGACGAATTTTCAGAGTTTTTCAACTTTCAAAAGTTTTAATAAAAGATTTTTGTTTAAAAATAACACTACTACAAAACTTTTAAAATACGTATTGTGACGAAATTATTCTTTCACAAATTTCCAGAATTAAAAAACTGAAATTTTTTATTTAAAATTTGCTTTTAAAATTTTTGTAATATTTCTGAAAATTTTAAAAAATTCTGACAAATTTTAAAAATTTCCTAAAATATTTCGGAAGATTTTAAAAACTGAAAAAGTTTAAAATTTTCCAAAATATTTTATAAAATTTGAGAAATCTTTGAAGTTTTTGGAAATTTTAAAACTTTATAATATTTTAGAAAATTTTAAAATTTTTTATTATACTTTTAAAAATTTGGAAAATTTTAAAACTTTATTATATTTTGAAAAATTTAAAACTTTTTTATTATACTTTTAAAAATTTGGAAAATTTTTGGAAATTCTTAGAAATTTTAAAACTTTATTGTTTTCGGAAAAATTTAAAATTTTTTATTATACTTTTAAAAATTTGGAAAATTTTCGGAAATTTTAAAATCATCAATGGGATCCTTACTGTGTTAGAAAAAAGTAATTTTTGTTTTCGGTTTACATGTTCACTAAACTATCTAATTTAGTTGCAAAGAGGGTCAAATAAAGCCCTCCAAATACCAATCTTAGTCCGTTTCTGAAATTTGGAATTTCTGGCCAAACAAACCACGGAGGTCCTTTGGTTGAAAACAAACATCTCTGACGTAAAATTTCCAATTTTGCATTAACGGAACCTTTACTTTATTAATATAAATAAAATGCAAGATTACGGTGTTTTTTACTCATATGAACTGTAATTTTATGCAAAACAAAAAAAATATATTTCATTTTTCTAATAATGAACTTTTTTGAAATTGAATTTTTGTTTTTTTTTTCGAAAAAACGTGAATGTCAGCTGAAAATAGTGAATTTGCAAGATTTTTAAAAATTAAAAAAATATTTTAAATATAATTAGAAAAGTTTTATTTTTATTTTTATGTAAAAAAAATATTTTATAAAAAATTAAAAGAAATTGTACAAAATTTAAAAATATTTTAAACATAATTAGAAAAAAGTCTTATTTTTATGTAAAAAAAATATTTTATAAAAAATTTAAAAAATTGTACAAAATTTAAAAATATTTTAAACATAATTAAAAATAAAAATAAAATTTTTTCTATGTAAAAAAATATTTTATAAAAATTTAAAAAATTACACATCGATAACTGCAGTGTTTTTTCGCGGAATTTTTTTTTCATTAACATTAATTTTGAAATGTTTTTAAAATTAAGGTTTTCTTATTTAACTGGTATATTAAATTCAAATATAAAAAAATAATATAAGAATAAATAAATCTTACGAAATAAAAAATATCACACAACATAAATCAGCAAAAAAAACATAATTTTTGGACCCGTAACAATTGTGAAATGTAATAATCATCACGTTTTTATGAATATTGGAGATTTGTGACGAAAATTAAAAAGTAATAATGATAATTTATATTTATTATTGAGTTACAAGTTATATTTTTTGTCTGTTGATATCGGTGAATTGTATATGATATATGGATATATTAAAACGACTCTGATATATTAGATACATTAGATTCAATCTACAATTGTATTAAGATTACCCAAAAAAGCGTAACTTTTGATATTATAACAATTGCGAAATGATAACACAATTATCACATTTTCATAAATATTTGACATTTATAACGAAAAATAAAAAATAATAGTAACGATTTACATTTGTTACTGAATTAAAAGTTACGCTTTTTTGTGTTGACATCGCTGAATTATATATGATATATAGATATATTAAAATAGTTCTGATTTACCAGATACACTATATCCAATTTATAGTTGTATTATGTTCACAAAAAAAGCGTAACTTTTGACCTGATAAAAATTACGAAATGTAACATAATTATTACTTTTTCACAAATATTCTACATTTGTAACAAAAAATAAAAATAATAATAACGATTTACATTTTTTACTGAACTAAAAGTTACGCTTTTTTGTGAATGTCAACAATAAAATCGGTAAATTTAAAAAAATATGTTTTTTAGATTTTCACGGGTATCTAAAGAAAAACGTTGTTGTTTTCGACGGACTTCTGCAAGGGAGCACTTAATTAATCGAAAACTTAGTTTTAATTTAGTCGTTTTTTATAATTTTTTACTTTAAAAAAATATAATTTTTTTTGAAATTTTAAAAATAACTATTTTAAAAATATTACTAATTTTATTCAAAAAAAAAATTTCACAAAATTTTCGTTTTTTTAATTTTTTTTAAAAACATGTTTTTCAAAAAATAAAATCTTAAATCGTTTTTCAACAATGATTACTGATCGTTAGAAATTCGAAAATCCATCTTGTACCTTAAGAAAAAAGAAAAATTAACATTTTTTATAATTTTCACCCACTTTAAAATTTTTTTTTCGACTACGTACATCTTCAACGAAGAAAGTTGGTCGCGAAAAAACGATTGACCCTTCTTACACGTGCAGAATGACCGATCAGACAAAAAATGTTGCAATCCACAACATCAAAAATCAAAAAATTGAGAGCAAAACGTGTTTAAAAAATCACGCGAAAATTGGTCGTTGATCGAGTTTAACGATAAAAGGATTAAAAAAATTATTGCAAAATTTTTATAATTTTTATTTCTGAAAATATTTATTAAACTTCAAATAATTATAAAAATTTTGAAAACGTTTCAGAAAATTTTAAAAACGTTCATAAAATTTTAATTTAATTGAAAATTTTAGAATTATTAATTTAGTTAAAAATTTTAGAATTATTAACTTAATTGAAAATTTCAGAATTATTAATAACTTTTTTTCCGTGGTAAGTTGTAAGTGATTAAGTAGTTATTTAATCCAACAAAGAAGGGTGCTTTACTAAAAGTGGTTTATTAATGAGTTATATATCTGATAAAAAATAATAATTAAACAGTTTTAGATAATTTTATAAATGCTGAAAACATCATGAAAGACCTGGTTCCTAACACGAAAGTTTTTAAAAAAGTCCAATAGTCATTTTATTTTTTATTTTTTTTGTACTTTTTATATGACAAAAAGCCGCTGATATACGGTAAAGAACAGGAATTAAATAATTTTATAAATATTGAAGACATTGTGTGAAACCTGGTTCCTAACACAAAAGTTTTTAAAAAAGTCCGGTAGTCATTTTATTTTTTATTTTTTTTTGTACTTTTTATATGACAAAAAGTTTCTAATATACGATAAAGAATAGGAATTAAATAATTTTATAAATATTGAAGACATCGTGAGGAACCTGGTTCCTAACACGAAAGTTTTTAAAAAATCCGGTAACCACTTTAAGTTGTATTTTTTTGTACTTTTTAAATGATGAGATTTTTGACATATGACAGATAGTTTTTCATACAGTAGTTCTAGTGGTATATCAATATCATTTTATATTTCTTAAAACACTGATTCCGAATCTGTATTTTATTTTTTCTAAACGATTTTCTGAAACAAGATAATGAAGAAAATTTTTAAATTTAAAATTGAATTTTTTGTATTTTTTATCACTTTTTCGAAAATCCAATGAAATAATTTTAATTAATACAAAAAATAAATCTAGTTGTGAAAAATTATTAAAATTAGTTAAATTTAAAAAAAAAAAGTTTCTGAAATAAAATCACCGAATTTTTGACAAATAGATAAAAAAAATTTTTTTAAATTTTCAATATAAAATTTCACATATTTATTTTATTTTTTTATTTTTAAAAAACCATTTAGCAAAAATAAAATAAGGATTTTTAGTATTTAAGAAACAAATTATGAAATCAGCCATAAATTGTTTCAAAAAATTAAACATTTTTATAAATTTAAATAAAGTTTAATTTTTTAAATAAAAACTTAAAAAATGATCTTTAATTTTTTATTTTTAATGATTTCAGCTTTTGGAAATATTTTTTGAACTTTTTTTTCAACGAAAAACATTTTGCAGATTGCTTTGGCTAAAAAAATAAGATAAACGTCGGAACCTGGCCATACTTGTTATTTTTACGGACATCGTTGACTAAAGAACATCCAATAACTTTGTTCTGTGATCCTGGGAAATACTGCACCTGTTGATCTTGTACTTTGTAGCAATCATAGTTAAGATCTAAATCTCCTTCTAATCACTTCCTTGCATACAAAAAAACATAACTTTTGATCTTGCAACAATTCCAAAATGCAACAAAAATGTGATACAATCGTGATATTTTTCATGAATATTGGAGATTTGTGACGAAAAATAAAAAGTAATAATGATAATTTATATTTATTATTGAGTTACAAGTTATATTTTTTGTCCGTTGATATCGATGAATTGTATATGATATATGGATATGTTAAAACGACTCTGATATATTAGATACATTATATTCAATCTACAATTGTATTAAGATTACCCAAAAAGCATAACTTTTAGTCTTGCAACAATTGTAAAATGTAACAATCGTCACATTTTTTATAAATATTTAAAATTCGTGACGAAAATATAACTTAATAGTGACGATTTCCATTTGTTACTGAACTAAGAGTTACGTTTTTTTCTGTATGTAAATTGATGAATTATTTTAAAAATTGTATCTAATTCAGGATCAAAACTAAAAAATTTCAAACTTAAAAAAAACAAAATTCTTATAAATTTCCTCGAAAGGTGATGTTTGTTTTTTTATTTTATTCTAAAAAGTCTATTTTCAATGATTTCTTGAATTTTTCGGATTATTATTCGATTTGGTTGTTTATCAAAAGTGTAACAAAAAACACTTCGATAAACAGCAAATTTTTCCGAATTTATTTTTTTTCAATAATTTCGCAAATTTTGAATTTTATATATATCGTTTTTTTTATTGAAATTTTTTTTGAAAATAATAAATAAAAAACTATCTTGCGAAATAGAGTAAAAACTTCTAAAATGTCAATAATCTTACTGTATTATTTTCGATTTTTAATTTTTTAAATTAAAAAAATTATTTTTGAATTAAAAAAATTATTTTTGAATTAAAAAAATTATTTTTGAATTAAAAAAATTATTTTTGAATTCAAAATTCCGAAAAATCGAAAATAATTTTTTTCGAAAAATCCAGATTAAACTTCCGCGAGTATTTGGTTAATTTAAAAATTTTGTAAAACAAGTTTCTTCAAACAAAAAATTCACATTTCAGGGTGGCAAAACAAATCCAAAATGACGTTAATGATCTCTCGGATCAAAGGATTATCCTTTTTTATTTTATCAAATTTTAAATACAATTGAGTCATTATTTTCTCAAAATGATTTCAAATTCCGATTTTCTCAATTTTGAAAAAACCGAATGTCGGTTTACTTGTGCTGGTTACTGTATTAAACCTGTCAAGTAAGTTCATAAAAATTAGTAAAAATATTAGTAAACATTATTGTTGATTTTCAGACGAGAAGAACCTGTTTTTTGTCTTCCACTTCATTCTTATTACGAAAATGGAACTATTTATTTGAAGGAACTGAGTCTCGAACTAGGAATCGAACATTATTTTCAAATTTCGATACTCGTCTTGTTGATTTTGATCTTCTTTGCCTTGATTGCCCTAACTTGTCAAGTAAAGAAGATCAAATTCAGCAAGTCTTGGTTGAGACGTAAATCATAACTACAGTAAAACTTGGATATAAGATACCCCCTTAGAACTGGTCAAAGTGTATCTTATAACAAAGCATATGTTATAGAAGGAGTAAATTTGAAGACAGACTAAACAAACACACTAATTTAGACCGTATGCTATAACGTGAGATATGTTATAATTAGAGTATCTTATATCCAAGTTCTACTGTATTACAACTTCACAATAAACTTGTTCCATTTCCATTTTTATGATAGTATTACAGTAGAACTTGGATATAAAATACCCCCTTAAGATCGCCCAAAGCGTATCTTTAACAAAGGATATGTTATAGCGGAGGTATCTTATATCCAAGTTCTACTGTATATAAAAGTCCCTCAACAAATGAAAGTGGATTATTTCTTGAGGAATTGTCCCAGTTTTGTTTTGTCGTAGATTGTTGTTAAATAAACATGTTTAGTTTTATTTTTTGGATTTAACACATTTTGGACAATGTGGGCCATATGTGGTATACAACCTCTGGATGCGGCAAATAATATTTCGTAATAGATTTATCTTTGCGATTTCGGATTTTCTTTCAGTTTTTGTAACTACCAAATACTTCTAGATGGAGCGAAATATTGACGGATTTGAGCCACTGAAAAAAGAAAAAATATATCACTTTGGATCCACGGCACACACCATCCAAAAACATCCATTATCCGCCATGTGTTAATCAATCGTTACCAGTCAGTAGCCACCGTCGATCGTCTTAGGGAAAGTTGTCGTCAGTCATGATTCCGAGCTTCTTCAGAAAAGTTTTTCTTTTGTAAATTACTTTGTTGAAAAGAAAGACCCTGTTGTCGATCGTCAGAGCACCGGTTGCGTTCGAGACAAAAGTAACAAATGAAGTAACATTGTGATTTACAGTAATCGGGGAGTTTTCTCTAAGTCTTCCAAGTTGGATAGTGATCTTCCGATGAATTCCACGAAGCTCATTTCGCAACAACTAAAATACCGTAATCTAGTAAAGCTCACTAAATTCATCTTTACCGCGATTTTCTGTGGTGAAAAAATTTTCTCCGGTCTGAATCTAGTTCCAGTAGTCAAACCAACGACGTCTTCTTGGATATAAAAGGCTTCCGTCACAACGACCGTCTCACAAGTTGGAGGAAGGTTTTCTAAAATGCTAGAAAGGGATTGTAAGTACATCAGCTCAAATGTGACGGATTTCAGTTGAGTGAGGTTCTTCAAAAGATGGAGATTCTGATCGAAACTCGAATGCTAGAACGAAAATTATAAAATTTTTAAAATCAGATAATTTACTCACTTTCGTGATCGTGTGTGCCAGATATAAATCTCTCAAATTCGGCAAGTGAGCTACGATTATAGGCAGCAGATCTCCTCCAAGATTGCTTCCAACAGTTATGTGTGTCCTCAGAGGAACCAACTCCAGCGATTCCAGAGTAGAAGAGAGTTTGTCAAAAAATTCACCAAGTCCATCAACTTTCGTCAACCTGATAGCTAATCTCAATTCTTTCAGAGGGGCTTTGACATTGGAAGGATAAAGAAAAGTCATGTTGTTCTTCAATTCCCGAACATGAAGCACTTCAAGCTTCGGAAGAGAAAAAAGTTCGTCTAACGTGTAATTCAAGGAGAGATTATCGCTGACATTACAGATCTTGATGAACCGAACTTCTTGAAAATGCTCAAAAAAGCCAGACTGAACAGGAATCTGATTAATCACATTAGTCATCAGCTGTTCTGAAGACTCGATAAAAAGTTGACGAACTTTGGAGAACTTCGGAGCCATAGCGACAAGGGAAGTGGTGCAAAAATGAGAAAGACGAAAAACGTTGGTTTTTACAACGAAAGACTGCGGAATGATCTAAAAAGATGAAACTAATTGTAAATCATAATTTTAGATACAGTCAACTCTGGATACAACGTAATCCAAAGGATTGGACAAAAATTACGCTAAATCGAAGGTCGATTATAAGGAAGAAATTTTCCGAAAATTAGGTAAAATAGAGTAATGTTAAATCGAGAGTCGATTTATATTATTTAAAAAAAAATTTTGCCGAGATCGAAAAAAAAATTACGTAAAATAGAAAGTTACGTAAAATTTTACGTTAAATCGAGAGTCAATTGTATTTGAATTTTGATTTAAAATTTGGAAAATTTCAAAAATAATTATATTGAAAATTAAGTAACGTTTTTTAAACTTTATGGACAAATTCAAATTTGTTAAATTTTCCAGATTTTCATCGATTAATTGAAAATAAAAATCTTACTCATTTTCAATAATTAAAAAATAAAAAATTGGTGGAAAAAATTTAATTTGTATTAATTGTACAAGATATTTGAAAATTCGAAAAATTATTCTAAGATTAATTTGTCGACGTGATCGAGGATAAACGAACTCAATGTGGCTGTGAGACAGTTTCCCCAAGGACATTTGCTCTCTGTTTTTCTTCTTTTCGACCTGCACTGATTTTCAAGTTCTTATTAAATTCATTTTTTTACCTAATTGAGATGTTAAGTTAATTTAACTATAAAAATATTAAAAAAAAGTTATATGCAGTAGAATTTGAATATAAGATACCATAGTTATAACATACGGTCTGAGTTTAATTGGTCTGGCTTCAAATTTATCCCTTATATAATATATTCTTTCTTATAACATACGTTTTACCCGGTCCCAAGGGGGTATTTTATATCCAAGTTCGACTGTATTACGAAATAGAGGAAGGAAACGCCGTCGGGGAGCAACTGTCTTACATACGTTAAAAGAGAGAAAATATTGCTAGGGAGGAAACGCCGTTAGGGAGCAACTGTTGCAAAATCACTCAATATTACCCAAAAGCAGTTACCAAGCCATTCCACGTACTTCGCGCATACTGAAAAAAGAACAAATGTGGACAGAAAGGTCTCAAAACGAAAAAATCGCGCTCAGTTTTTAAATTATGATTACGAAATCACCGTTATTGCGAAATTACTATCATCATTATTTTCTACTCTGTAAAATGTCCTATTTTCAGTATTTTCCGAGATATTTGGTGTAATTTTTAAGAAATAAAAAACTCACCGTTTTGTTCGGCAAAAACTCCATAGGCTTCCTCGTGATGTAAACGGACTTCACATCCTTCCAAGTCTTGTACCTCTGATTGAATCCTTTGCACGTGGCAGAGAAATTCAGTTTCGTTTGAGCATCACATCGAACGAATATTTCATCGAGAATTTCAACAGGAAGAATCGACATCTGAATCTTTTTGGTTTTCTTTTCGATCAGCTGTTTCGTCAACTTCTCAATTAAAATATCCTTCTCAAAGTTATCCATCTGGAGTTTCTCAGTCTTGTTAACCAGATTTTGGATCTTATGAGTTTTAATTAAGAGATCGTGTTTCAGTTCAGCAATAACTTTAGAAAAATTATTAATCATCTGATGGAGGTTCTTCTGGAGCAGTTTGTTTGACAAAGTGATTGTTTTTGAGCTCCTGGAACCCTTTGTGTCTTCTGAAAGGATCGACCGTGAGCAATCAGTTGAGTAGTCTCCAGTAAATGAGAATACGGAATTACTGGATGAAGACGAAAGAGTATGCAAAAATTTACGAAATAAAATTACATAGTTGTACTTTCCGAATGATAACTGAAATCAAAAGTTCCTCTTCAATAACTTTTATTAATTTATAAAAAAACTTTAGTTGATAAGAGAGCGTCATATTTAATTTATAAAACTTTCTTACTGTATAATCTGGAACAGGTTCTTAAGATCTTTCTAAGATTCCCACGAGATCACTTGGACTTTCAATGAAAATATTTCCCAAATCCATAGTTTACCTTTATTATTATCGTTCTAAACTCCTTATTAATTCACTGAAAATGAAGAAAGATCAACATGTGTGAATTAAAGCTTAAAAGGATAAAATTTATTATCTTGAATGTACAGCCCAGTGATATTATTGATTAAAAGATAATTATCAACACATGCAATTCCTTTTTTCATTGTCTGATCGAACCTCCATTCGTTTACATGATGGTTAAATAATAGTCATCACAATGAATGTCGTTGTACAACGTTCCATTAATTATCCTTCTTGAAGATTTTGAATGATCGATGAAGTAGAATATTAGGAAGAAAAATTATGCCAATTTAGTACACACAAAAAGGGTACATTAAAACGACTCTGATGTATTAGGTATATTATATTCAACGTATTAATACATTGAATTAATATCAGTGGATTGTATTTCATATATTGGTACACTAAAACGATTTTGATATATTAGATATATTATATTCAACCTATT
The DNA here is from genome assembly GCA_009193035.1 of Halicephalobus mephisto. Classification (NCBI taxonomy): domain Eukaryota; kingdom Metazoa; phylum Nematoda; class Chromadorea; order Rhabditida; family Panagrolaimidae; genus Halicephalobus; species Halicephalobus mephisto. The sequence goes on along the minus strand of SWDT01000028.1, from coordinate 57,269 downwards.
AATGCATTAAGTTGATATCAGTGGATTGTATTTTATGTATTGGTACACTAAAACGACTCTGATGTATTAGGTATATTATATTTAATATATCCATATTTTGAATATAATGCACCGATATCAACTTAATGTATCGATACTTCGAATATAATATATTTAATACATCAGAGTTGTTTTAATGTCTCCTTGCATTGTATATCATGTACCTATTTAGTGTGTATTGAGTTATTTATATAAGTTTCACATGTAATCTTCCTTGTTAAAGAAGAAATAAAAAAACTGAAAGCCAAAGTTATAAATTACGAAGAGAAAAAATTAGAAAACATGAAAAAATTGAAGAAACTAAAAATCATCTGTTGCTTTCTAATTAATTCTCATGTTCCGTTTGTTTTTCAAACCCATTTTTAAAAACGCTTATTTAATTAACTCTTAATTATTCGTTTTTGTTTTCAGTTAATGAAAAAGATAAATCTTAATTGAAAACTTAGTTTTCTGATATTTTTATGATCGGTTTAATACTTTTATAAGATTGTATTTTTCTTTATAGTTGTTGAAATTTTATATTATTAACTGAATTAAAAGACATTTGATTTTAAGTAAGAAAATCTTTTATGATAATTTGAAAGATAGGAAATGAAGCACGTCTTCACACAGAATCTTATACTGAGGTTCTGTGGTATAAATAATACACATAAAATCCAACTACCACATGATTCCCTCAGGGAGTTCCCGCCTTATCAGTCGACACGTCCAGATCGCAATATAGGGCTAGGAAAATTGAACTTCGCAGAAAGAGGGAATGAGATTGTTCTATTGAACTGTCCGTGGAGCTTAATTGGTCTTAGTTAACGACCCTGAGGAGACATCTCCTTTTTATTCCCTTGATACTTTTGAATAAACTTATTTGGCAAACTACCTATGGTAGGAACCTCAATCTTCCGCTTGATCTCGGAGCTGTATAACTATCATTGAATATTTAACGTTCTTCGCAGCCTCGAAGACTTACATTTCTAAAAACAATATCCAACAAAAATTCCTCTTTTATATCGACTAATGTCTATGAGGATAAAAATGTTCCATTTAGAAAGTAATAATTATAAACAGATATATAATCTGAAGTTACTGTAGGGGGAGTTCTTTTGGATTCATGGAAAACATAAAAGGAGTTATTTCTTGAAGCGAACACAACCTCATGGAATATTCATGGTCGAAGACGTCCAGGAAAGGAATAAAGACGCTCCCTTGACAAGAATTCCATTGATTTGGAAGGTGTTTTCAGATTTATGTAAAGATTATTGTATTGAATTTTTTATTACATTTTATTCCTTTTGTATGTTTAACTGGGATAAAGGCCGTAGGAAGAGGAACTTTGACCTTTCAGACATTTTTGCTCGAACGTTTCGGAACGTCAAATGACGATGTGGCATTTGTGCTTTTTGTCTAGGTTAATTAAAATCCTCGAACCCATTATCCGTGCCTAAGGGAGCTAACTGATTCAAAATTAGAGGACAGTTTGGCCATTTTGCATCAAAACGCCCCGCCTTCGGCCAGTTCCTAAGGTCTTCTTTTTGCGGTTTTCCGTTCCACGAGTGCAGCTGACTTTCGCACTTGCATTCGTTTATCGAACATTTTTATTCAATTTCATTCTAGTAAAATTTAAACCTAATTTAATCATATTATTCTAATCATGATTTCTCCAACAGATTCATCAGGAACTACCCCAATGAAGACCCAAGCTCCATCTCTGTCAGAAGCAGTCTTCCACACAGAATTCGTGGCTTTTGTAACCTTGGTGATTATTTTGGCCGTTGCTTTGTTTGTTTATTCCGTTGCCAACAGTTTGAGATTGAGGAATTTTGGTATGACTAAGGAAGTGAAGTCAAATTATACAGTTACAACTATGGATTGTTGAGTAAGTCTACAGTAATCATAATATTATTTTTGAATGATATTAAAAAATATATTATTGTTTAAATTTTTATTTAAATTATTTTCTGGATAATGACAGAAATAATAAGTTATCTGAAAACAAAAAAAATTGATAGTGACTGAAAATTTTTATTTTTTTCATTGAAGTTATTTTTGGATAGTGATTTAAAATTTTTTAGTCACTATTTAAAAAATAAAAATTAATATTAATTCGGAAATTTAAATTTAAATTAAAAATAGACACTATCCGTTTTTTCATTGAAGTTGTTTTTTGAATAGTAAATTTGATAATTTTAATAAAAAAATCATTTTTTTTAAATTTTCACTTTCAGGCTTGAAATTAATCAATACAAATCTGCTGTTTTCCTCTTCATGACTATGCTCTATTTTTTATTTTTTATTTTTCGTTGCCAGTTTTTCCTTTTTTGCAGCAGCTTTCGATTTTTGCTGCCCATATGAGAGAAAAGAAATAAGACCAGAGAAGCTCGAAATCCACCAGGACTGCTGGACAACATAGAAAAGACAAAATTATCTACTGCGAAATTCGGGGAAGTTAACGGATTATAAAAGTCGAAAATATAAAGTTTGTAAATATTGAATTTTTTAAATTCGGGTTGATTTATATATTGTTTCGATCTCAAAAATGGAATAAATTAAACTTTTTAAAATTCGACTTTTTGACTTATTTCCGGTTTTTTTGTTATTTTCTTCCTCTTTGTTTGAACTCCTTTCCATCCGTCAAGTTATATCCCACATTCAACCGCTTTGAGTTTGAATTCAGTTAACCTGTCCTCTTGTCAATCGCTCAAGCAAAAACACGTGCTCGCCCACTTTGTCCGTTGATTGTTGTTGATTTTTCTTGAAAGAAAATTTGGATCAAGAGGAAATGCATTTTGGAAGGTAACTATAGGAGTTAGGAAGGTAGTTGAGTATTCCAATCATAGAATGAATTGAATTTTTTACACACAAAAAAGCATAACTTTTAACTCAATAACAAATGTAAATTGTTACTATTATTTTTTATTTTTCGTTATAAATGTCAAATATTTATAAAAAACGTGACAATTGTTACATTTTGCAATTGTTGCAAGACCAAAAGTTATGCTTTTTTGTGAACTTAATATAACTATATATTGAATATAATGTATCTAATATATCAGAGTCGTTTTAACATATCCATATATCATATACAATTCACCGATATCAACGGACAAAAAATATAACTTTAAGTTTAGTAACAAATATAATCGTCACTATTATTTTTTATTTTTCGTTACAAATGTCGAATATTTATAAAAAACGTGACAATTGTTACATTTTGCAATTGTTGCAAGACCAAAAGTTATGCTTTTTTGTGAACTTAATATAACTATATATTGAATCTAATGTATCTGATATATCAGAGTCGTTTTAACATATCCATATATCATATACAATTCACCGATATCAACGGACAAAAAATATAATTTTTAACTCAATAATAAATATAAATTATCATTATTACTTTTTAATTTTCGTCACAAATATTAAATATTCATGAAAAATATCACAATTGTGTCATATTTTTATTACATTTGGAAATTATCACAGAGCCAAATGTTCTGCTTTTTTGTGTATAGATTTCCTTTTTGGCTGATAGTCACAGATTAAAAAAGTTTGTTTTGTTTGATACATTTTCATAGATGATTCTTGTAAGCGGCGTTTTTCCAAGATTGTTCAGTAATAAATATTAAAAAGAACAACATGTTAGTGATAAAGATATACTTGATATATAAGTTTTCATTGTTTCTTATCTAAGAATTAGTTTTCAGTTTAAAAACCTTATTCAAACACTGCTTGTAGTCAAAAAATAATAATGAAGAGCAAAATTATCTGGAATTCACTTGGACGTGCTTGTCAAAAGTTGACTCAGAAAGCAATTCAAAAAGTCCTTAATAGAGACTAAAATTCTTCAAAAATATGTGATGATTAAGGTTGATTTAATGTAATTTACAAAGTTAGATATTGAGAGATTATTGTTTGATTCAAGGAGTAGTTAGTTCGACAACTGAAGAGAATTTTGACTTGTTGAACTTCTTATTTTACTTCATAAGAAAAAAAAATAGTCACATCAAAACAGATAAATTTGTAACATCCTTCACATAGGTTGAAATAATGTTACAATTAATCTAATTAGTAACTGTTTTAAAAATTCTGACAACGAAATTCCGAGACATACTATAGGTAAATGAAAAACTTGTAATTAATCAACAAAAGTACCACAATATAGGAAATAATTTTTCACTATTAAATTTCAAAAATCAGAATGAACGCTATTCATCAAATCAGTAATTTTTGTTTATTAATAGTTTAGTTAATTTTGATAATTTTATTTCATGAGATTTAATCTCAGAAATGGTAACTAATAAATGATTTTTTCGATCTTGAACTTTGGAAGAAAAAAGTGATAAAAAAATCAATCAAGAAACAGAAAAGTCGGAATATTATAGTTGATTGATTACAGCATGGTTGATAACTGGGCTTTTTAGCGACATTGAACGAGAATTTAGTTTTATTTGGCCTAAAGAATGTCTATTGCTTGTAGTGTTGTTAAGTATTCTTATGGATATAGGATTGAAAGTTATGATGTTCGAGAAAGAAAGTTGATAAATTTTTGGCCGGAAACCAGAAATATCCATGAGATAATAGGAGCGTTGGCAACATTATATGGAAATTACATCGGGAAAGTTATGGTTACGAATGCTCCTGATTTGATGCCATATCAATTGAAAGAATTCAACAAAGATGATTTTAGAAAATACGGTGATTTGGTTTATATTCCTACAAAAAATGAACTGAATTTTGATTCTTTCTTAAACTTAAAAGTTACATATTCCATTGGAGATTCGATTATTTTATTCGAAAACAATAGGAAGATTTCTTTGTATAAATGCATAGATGGTGCCGGAAAAAAGTTCACATGGAAGAAGACGGACATGAGGCAGTATGGATTTGATGAACAAATCGATTTTTCCTATACTGCAAGGATGTTCGGTCTTGAATTTAACCAAACTCATGCTGTGTTTGAAGACACTCAAAAGAATGTTGCCTCAACATATGGTCCTCAATTTGACAATTACGGATTCAAAAGTCTCAACTTTACTAAATGGGCAGACAAGTCTTCAACCTCCACCCCACTGTCCCTTGCAAGGAACTTGATTTCTGATCCCGATGTTTCCGTTTTTATTAAAGCCGATTTATCCTACGAAGACATAGATCATTATCAAGGTTTCAAGATTCACGATTGGGGTTATATCCACATTCCAAAACTGGTTGAAGAATATGAACCAAGAACGGACATCATGGGAATCGACCTCGGATCAACCAGATGTGTATTAGCTGTTTCGAGGAACAAACAAGTCCATGTTATTCCAGTTGACAACTCTTCTCCTGGAGATCTCTGGATGGAATCTGTAGTCTCATTTGATGAAGCTAAGCCTTTGTTCGGTAAGGCAGCAATGAGAAGACTGAAAACGAAACCTGATTATGTTGTTTTTGATTCTAAGCTTCTTTGCAGTTGGGATCATCGACAAAGAAAATCCAAGCAATCCATTTGGCCTTTTAAGTTCAATGTCAAAGAACGAGAACAGCCATATTTAGAGGCGATGACTTCTAGTGGTTTGAAACAATTCTCCCTTGCACAAATCAACAAAGTGTTTTTGGATCGGATGATAGAGGTGGCAAGTGAATATCAAGATGAATTCAACGATGGAAACCCTGTGAAAAAGGCAGTTATTACGATCCCGAAGTATTTCCGGGAAGGCAATATCCCGAGTCTTGTAATCTCCACTATTACTGAATCAGCCAAGTTGGCTAATATTGAAGTCATCGATATCATCGAAGAAACTCATGCCGATCTTCTTTATTATCTGTCCAGTGATAGATATTCTACCTTAATTAAACCCGGGATGAAAATCGCCATGTTCGACATCGGAGGCGGTACTTGCCTTTGTAGAATTTACGAAATTTCACAACAAAATGGCAGAATGTATGCGACTTGTTTAAAGGAGTCATACATGTACAACGATGGAGATGATAGATATTCTGGAAGGAATATTGACGATGTAATTATTGAAGAACTTGAAAAACAAATCCCAGAGCATTCAAGAGATAATTTGAAATTAAGGACGATGATGACAGCAAAGATAGTAAAAGAAGATCTTTCTACCATGTCGGAGATTGAGTAAGTAAACAGTTTTTTAAACTAATTAGAAAACTATATTTCAGAATCGATTTGTGGGATATCGATTCGCATTTAAATGATCATTTCAAGTTCACAAAAACTGAATTTGAAAAAAAATTAAAAGACCGTTTTGAAGATGGTTATTTATGCTACTATGATTTCAAACAATATCCATCTCCATCTCAGAAGACATTACGGTGCAGACGAGAAGGAGAATTCGAGATACAAAGTCAAACATTAAATGATGTGGATATTGTTTTCTTGGCCGGTGGAACTTGTAAAATTCCGTTTATTCAAAAATGGATTGGAGAACAGTTTCCGAATGCAAAAATCAAAATTGATGGACAGCTGGAGATCATCACAGCCACAGGAGCTGTTATCCACGCTCTCCAAGTCCTCAGCAAAGAAATTGATCCATATGTTAAAATAGAACATAATTCTAATAGATTAAACTGATTATGAAACAAAATTTTCCAATAATAGAAAACCAAAGCAAAAAAATATGGTAGCTAAATTCTGTGAATTTACAACGAGCTCATAATTAACATAATATCGTATTTTATAAAGTGTGGTTTTATATTTTTAGAAATTCCTAAAACGAATATAACATTATCGGTCTTGGATGTATCCTTCGTTTAGCTTTTTTGCATTATTTTATGTTTTAAAGTATTTAGGATTTTCTTAGTTGTTACTGTCGGTGATTATTTCCGTGTGATTCAATATTGGAAGTGTCATGTCCTTTACTGAGAATGAGAAATAATATAAAATAGGAACAAATATTATTAAATATCAGAGCTATACTAGAGGAGGACTGCCGATACACCGAAGTGTTCTGTTTTATACTCCTCAATGAAGAGAAGGGACTGTTGAGTCCTCGGTGTTCTGGATATCTCCGGTCATCGGGACTATGTGTCCACAACAGGAAGTAATAACTAATAAATAATAACTAAATTATTTCTATCTTATTGTTTCTGAATTGTGCATAGAAAGTAGTGACAGACATATACAGTCAAGTCAGAAGGATGAAGTAAAATTTGAGTTATTCCATGAAGTAAAATGATTACTACGTTATCGATGCATGAGATTTTTATCAATATTCAAAGAAAGTTGTTAATTCTCATTTTTGATTCAAGTTAGATTAGTCGGAAATTCATTTATATTTAGAAAAAGTAGTTTGAAAAGAAATCAAAATTTCGGAAATCACTTCATATACATTTTTGTAAAACGACAAAATGGGATAAATGTGTAAAATTTCATATATCCCGCTGAAAAAAAACAAAAGTATTCCTTTTTTTTTGTCGAAATTCGGTAATGTTTGTTTTTTTTTAAATTTAACTAATTTTAATAATTTTTCACAACTAGATTTATTTTTTGTATTAATTAAAATTATTTCATTGGATTTTCGAAAAAGTGATAAAAAATACAAAAAATTCAATTTTAAATTTAAAAATTTTCTTCATTATCTTGTTTCAGAAAATCGTTTAGAAAAAATAAAATACAGATTCGGAATCAGTGTTTTAAGAAATATAAAATAATATATAACTCATTCCAAAAAGCCACTTTAAATTAATACACTTGTAAATTGAACATTTTTTGAAATTATCTAGAGATTAATTATTATTTAAAATATCTGTTTATAAATTTCATACAAAATAAAAGTTTTTAAAATTTTCTGAAATTTTTCAGAATTGAATAAAATTTTTCAGAATTAATTAAAATTTTTGAAATTTTTCAGAATTGATTAAAATTTTTGAAATTTTTCAGAATTAATTTAATTTTTCTGAAATTTTTCATAATTAATTAAAATTTTTGAAATTTTTCAGAATTGATTAAAATTTTTGAAATTTTTCAGAATTAATTTAATTTTTCTGAAATTTTTCATAATTAATTTAATTTTTTTGAAATAATCCAAAACATCAATTTTTAGATATTTCTGAAGATATCTGTCGAGATAATTTCTCAATAATATTCATTTCTAATTGTCGTAATAATTTGATTTAAAATTTCATACATTTTCAGATTTTATTACTTTTTCATTACAACCACCGAATTGTGAAAGATAAGACACTTAAAAATTTCGTCTTAAATTTTATAAATTTCATCGTTGAAAATTAAATCCTATATAACGGTCGAGAATCCTATCTCTACGAAACCCTGTAAACTCTTCGCAGTGTCAAATAGGCAAGAACCAGATTCTGCCCGATCCACAAAAAGTTGAGGAATGAATTTTAAAATTTCTGTTTTAAAAATGAAGAAAATTCGACAACGGATATGTTCAAAGTTCCTAAAATTCTTTTATTATGAATTTTTAAAGTCGAATGTATTACCTGAGGTCAGAATTTAAGCATGATCGTAAGCTTTGGTATTTTTCCGAACCAATTTTTCTTGTTCCAAAGCATAAGTGGAAGGAAATCCGCCTCTTCGGATTTCGTTCATGGAGTGGGGTCCAAGTTTGAGGTTGTATTTTCTACCGAACTGAAAGTTGAACTCGTTAAAATATCAATAATGTTTGTTTGTAAATTAGTTTTGGTCGAAAATAAACAAGTTTAAAAAATAATACTTAAATCAGTTTTAGTAAAAAATAAACAAGTTTAAAAAATAATATTTAAATTAGTTTTAGTAAAAAAATAAACAAGTTTAGAAAGTAATACTTAAATCAGTTTTGTTCGAAAATAAACAAGTTTAGAAAGTAATACTTAAATCAGTTTTTCGAAAGTTGCTTCCCTGAGGCATTTATCCCTCTGACTCGCGCTAGTTCCGAAGTTTTTCAATGTTAAATCAGTATTTAATAACTTGATTGACATGTGAGGATAATCAGAATCCCAAAAATACCAATTTAAAGAAGTAAAAAATCAACTATATGACAGTTGAATCCTTAGAAATTTTATTCTTTTTTAACTCATGCCAGTTTCGAGTTTTTTCATTAAATTAGTCTTTTGGTTACCTGCTTGACATGCCAAGTCACTTCAAGCACTGAAAACATCGATCTAAAAGCAGAAATAACATTGGTCTAACAACCTTAGAGGAGCAACCATTGTATACTTTTTAATTTTCTTTTTTAACAGAAAAAAATCTAAAAATAAAGGTCTCGAAACGAAGTTTATAATTTTCTTTTAACATGATTTTTTTTAAAAATAAAAGTTTTGGAGTAAAATTTATGAAATATTTGTAATTTTCTTTTTTTTAACAAGAAATAAATCTAAAAATAAAGGTCTCGAAACGAAATTTAAAATATTTTTATGATTTTTCTTTTCTTTACACAAAAAATTTAAAAAAAGAAAAATCTCAAAACGAAATTTAAAATATATTAATAATTTCAGTTTTTCTTCATACAAAAAAATTTAAAAATAAAGATTTCAAAACGAAATTTAAAATATATTAGTAATTTCAGTTTTTCTTCACACAAAAAAATTTTTAAAAAAAATCTCGAGACAAAATTTAAAATATTTTTATAATTTCAGTTTTTCTTTACACAAAAAAATTTAAAAAAGTCTCGAGACAAAATTTAAAATATTTTTATAATTTCAGTTTTTCTTTACACAAAAAAATTTAAAAAAATAAAAATCTCGAGACAAAATTTAAAATATATTTGTAATTTCAGTTTTTCTTTACACAAAAAATTTAAAAAAAAAGTCTCAAAACGAAATTTAAAATATTTTTTTTTGCAGTGGTTAAACTGACCTTTTCGAAAGCAGTCAAATCATCTTTGTGACTGACACAGAACCAATTGATGACGAAAAAAGAAAGTAAAATTAAAATAACAGCGAAAATTACAGCTACAACTACTGGACCAAAATAATCAGTCAATTCAAACACTTGCTTTGGCATTTTTGTTTTTTTTTTCTAAAATTAATTTTTGTCAAATTTTTGATTAATTATATCTCGACACGAAAAAAAAGAAAAATGTCACGTGATATTCAGAAAATCATAGGATTTAAAATTATTTTCCTCGAGGACAAAAGAACCAAGAACCTATCAATCGATCATTTAAAAAAATTTGATTGAAGAAAAATATGCCTGAGGATCCTTGGAAAAATGAAAAAAAAGTTGTTCATTTTTTTACATTTTATTCCTATTTCACACAAAATCAGAAGTTACAAAAATAAAAATTAAAAAATTCATTAATTGTAATTATCAAAAATAAAAAAAAATTTATAAATTATAATTGTCAAAAATAAAAGTAAAAAAATTTTTAATCGTAATTATCAAAAATAAAAAAAAATTTTTAATTGTAATTGTCAAAAATTGTTCATTTTGAGTAAAATTTAATAAAAAATATGAATCAAAGATTTTTTTGATTTAAATAATCACTAACATGAATGATACTTTACTAGAGAATTTTTTGGAATTCATTTATCCGTAAAAAATAAATGTTAGTCTCAAAAGAGTAAATAGAAAAAAGATAAATATAAATCTTAGTGTCCTAGACATTTTATTAAAGAAGTAATTTCAATATTTTGACAGTAAAAAAATTAAAAACAAATTTTGGAATTTTAAACATTTTACAAAAAATTGATTTTTAAAATTTTAAAATAATTATAAAATTAAACTTTTTATTTTGATATTATGGATATTTTACAAAAATTAATTTCAATATTTTGGCAGTAAAAAAATTAAAAACAAATTTTGGAATTTTAAACATTTTACAAAAAATTGATTTTTAAAATTTTAAAATAATTATAAAATAAAACTTTTTAATTTGATATTATGGATATTTTACAAAAATTAATTTCAATATTTTGGCAGTAAAAAAATTAAAAACAAATTTTGGAATTTTTAAAAAGAATTATTTTCGAAAATTTAATAAAATTTTTTATTTTGGCATTATGGACATTTTACAAAAATTAATTTTAATATTTTGGTAATGAGGACTGAATATTAATGAATTTCGGAATTTTAAAAAGAATTATTTTAAAAAATTTAGGAATAACGATGAAACACACATGTGCAACTTGGCATTATAAGCGTTTCGTTAAAGATTGGTTTTAGCGTTTTGAGAATAAAGACAAAGTACGTGAATTTTAGAATTTTAGATTTTTCGTTAAAGATTAATTTCAGAAATTTGAGAATAGTAATAAAATGAAAATTTTTATTTTGGCATTATGGACATTTCGTCAGAGTTTGATTCTTTGGCAATGAGGACAGAATGCCACAGAATTTCGACATTTTGGACACTTCGCCAAGAACTAATTTTAGAAATTTTAAAAAAATCAAAAAAAATTTTTTATTTTTTTCATTTTCAGTATTTTTTTAAGAATTAATCTTTTTTTTTCGAAAATAAAGACACAATGAAAAAATAAAATTCGATATTTTATGTTTTCCAAAAATTAATTTTAAAAATTTAACAATAATCAAAAACATTTGGCATTATGGACACTTTGCCAAAGATTTATTTCAAAATTTTGGCAATAAAAACAAAACGCCAAAGCAAATTTTGGAAGTCTGGGTACTTCGTCAAGTATCGATTCGGGAACTTGGCAACAACCATAAAACAAAAAATGCACATTTAGACTTCTGGGTACTTCATCAAAGATTGATTTTATCGGTTTTTACAACTCGCAAGAAATCCCAAAATACACATTAAAACCCTGAGGAATTCTCCAAATATTAGATATTTAAGTTTTAAATGATAATCTCAGAACGCCTAAGAGTGAATTTCTGAAGTATGGAAAGATTCAGAACACATTTAAAATTTAATCTACTTTGTTCCTGAGAACTTTAATGAAACTCAACTCAGAAAACGTTCTCGTAAAAGTCCGCGCTCCAAATAGTGTCAATAATTCCTCGAAGTAAAATTGTAAAAAGTAGTAAAATACAAGGCCAACATGAAGTCTATAATCTCCTCACGTGGTGCCCAAATGACGTTTCGTAATTAACTCTAAATTATAAAACAAAATTCAAAAAACACAAAACTTTTTTTCGAATTTATTTACAAATTTAAAAAAGTTAAAAAAAATTATCAAAAATTTTTAAATCGATTTAAATTTTAATTAAAAATCAACAAAAAATGGAAAAATAACTTATTAGTTGGACCCTTAATGCAGAAAATTGATTTTTATACAACTTTGAGCTTAAAACACCCGACTAAAAAGCTTAAAAGTCATTTATTAAATACTCTATCTCAATTTCTCTTTTCCGGCAGCAAAAAAGACAGATTATGAGCAGACATGAAACAATGGTTTTTTTAAAAAAGATTTTTAAAAAACGTCCGAATTTTTTAAATGTGAAAATCATAAATTTAAAACCAAAGCAATTAAAGGAATTTTATTGGACGTTTCCGGACTTTGGAACATTGATATACTTCCCCCGACTTTTAATTTGAAAATCAATTGACCGCTCAATGAGCCCAGAGGCAACTCGAACGAAAAGACATCAGTGATCAACTGCAGAAAGTGAAAAACAATGGATTGTTGTGAGTTTGAGTTTATGTGTAGTCTTAGGCACAAAACAATGTACATTAAAACAGTTCTAATGTATCAGATAAATTATATTTAGTGTAGCGATACATTACATACAATGCACCGATGTCAATTTACTATACCCAATACATTAGAGCTGTTTTAATGTATCCATACACTGTATACAATGAATCAATATCGTGCTTGATATATCTAATACATTAGAACTGTTTTAATGTATCCATACACTATATACAATGAATCAATATCATGCTTGATATATCTAATACATTAGAGCTGTTTTAATGTATCCATACACTATATACAATGAATCAATATCATGCTTAATATATCTAATACATTAGAACTGTTTTAATGTATCCATACTTGTATATCATGCACCTATTCATGTACCTACTTATCTGTGTAACTATATAAAGATGATTTAACTTTCTAGAACTCTTACACAGAAAAAATAACACATTAAACTGACTCTGATATATCAGATACATTGAAATAATGTATATAATATACAAAAGTCGTTTTAATACATCGATACATCGTATACAATGCACCGTTATTAACCTAATTTATCAATAAATTAAAACGGTTCTGATATATTGGATACATGAAATACAATACATCGATATCAACTTAATGTGTTAATAAGTTGAATACAATGTATCCAATACATCGAAACCGTTTTAATGCATCGATATATTACATACTATGTGTCCATTTTGTGCATAGACACCATATGGAAGCAATCATTTAATGATAAACGAATGCATTAAATAAAGAAAAATTAACAAGTAAATTAAGGATCTTGAATAAAAAACAGAAGATAAAATAAGTAATAAATCATTGAGAATTAAGAATTAAGAATTGAGAATTGAGAAACGAATTGCATATGACACGTTTGGGTGCTGGAGGATAAAAAATAGAAAGTACATATGAAGCCATAATTGTTAAAAATGAACAAGATTTTCTTAAATTGGTTATGAGAATTGAGAAAATGAAATCAATTTGAAATACTTTTAAAAAATACAAAATACTATAAATTTGAATTTTCTAAAATTAGCTGTAAGAATTAAGAAAAATGAACTCAATGGAAAGTATTTATAAAATATTTTTATTTTTACAATAGCATATGTTCTGATTTTTTAGGATTTTAGGAGAATTGAGGAAATGAAATCAATTTAGAGTACTTGTATTCTATATAATTATCTGTTTTCTAAAAATTCAAAATCCAACTAAACTTAATCTTTGCAATGTTATTCTAATTTCGGCATTTTACAAAAATTACTTCATGATTAAAAATCACACATCACTTAAAAGTGTAAAAATCTTCCTAATGTTCATATCTCCACCATGAAACCAAAGAAACTAAAGCATTGAAAACCGAGAAAATTAATAATCTATTCATTCTAAAAATATATAAAGCATCTTCAATTATCAAAAGAAACAAATTGTGAGCAGACTCAAAATATGCAGAAAGAAAAGTAGAAACTATGTTTTTGAAAAATAAAAATAGAGAAATCGACTTAGTGAAAGGCAAAAACAGGTTCTGATGGCCTTTACAACAAAATGCGAATGTGGACGTGATTCGAAAATTTCCACTTTTAGAACAAGACAAACTGGACGGAATTTTTGAAGGAAACTGTTTTATGGATTCAGTTTTGACGGATTGTTTACTTGTAAAGGAATTCAAAGAAAATAATTTTCGATATATTGATTTCACGTCGTCGACCAACCTTATTTTTGATCTCTAATTCAACTTCAATTTCTTTTATTTTCGAATTTAAAATTGGGATTGTTAATTATTTTTAAAATAAAAAATTCAACAAAATTCGATTAGGTTAATGCATTTTGAAACTTTGTTTTTTTGCTTTTGGGCATAGGGATTATTCTCAACATTTGCATCAGTAGTAAAATTTGAAAAACGCAATTACAATTCACAAAAACATAGATGTTTAGATAGTATCGTTCGATGAAGAAGGGGAAATTTCAGACTTTACTGGTTTGATCAACCTGTCAATATGTTAAAAAACTGTTGTATTTGTCAGTCTGAGTGACCCGCATGATGATGAGACAAGTGGATATCGTAGAAGAGTTTATTTAATAGATGTCTGGGGCGCAATACAAGATCTGTAGTGAATTCGACACATACAACAAATGTATAATTACAGTCGAGAAAAACTGTATGTTTCCTATCAATGTTAAAGGAACCTATTCAGGACTTAATACTTTCTGTCTATGTTAAAGGAATCCGTTCAGGATTAAATACTCCCCGTCTATGTTAACGGAATCCGTTCAGGATCAAATACTTCCTGTCAGTTGTGCTCTTCACTAAGGATGTAATGCCTGATCTAATAAAAACATTTCATACAGTTTGGCGAAGTGAATCAAAGTGCGAGGTCAGCAGTAAAATAGTCAAAGTTATCATGAACATTAAGAAGGAGAATTCAGAAACATGTTTGACAAATAAGATAATCAATAAAAAGAAATTTATTTTTGGCACCATCAGTAAACAGAAGATAAAAGTTACTTGAATATAGAACATTTCTGAAAATGCTATATGAAACATAAACCATCGATGACAAAGATCCCAAAAAACTTAGATCTGAAATCACTTTGTTTCAACAGATACTTTACGGACTTTTGAATTTCTTTATACTTTAACTTTCACTAGGATTATTAATTTAACATCAGAAGAGATTAATTTATAAGCGTATAATCAAAATCTAGGGGATTTTCTGCCTCAAATCGGCTTTTCTGTTTTAGCATATGTTCCACTATCGGTCTGGTTTACTTTTAAACATGGAAAAGTACTTTCTTCAAAGTTTGGCAAATTTATTACTTCATGGATGACTTCCATTTTCTTAAATGAAGGTCAAACAAGAAACTTCAAATTAGTTGATAAATTAAATTCAATATTTGTTCATTTTTATGTTTTTCGAAATTTTAACAATTGTGTTACGTTGTTAAAGTTAGCAATTATCACAAAAATCGTAATTAATAATAATATTTTGCATGTGTTATTTCGGCAAAAGTTACGACTTTTTACGTGTATAAACGACTACCTATTATTTTCGATAATTTTCAATCTGTTTTTTGACCTTCGATTTTTCGACGAATTGTCTTCGGACTTGGTGGTTTTTTAGACATAAGTTTTTAAAACTTCTTTATTGACTCCTTTGAGAAATATAAAGCATCCAATATAGGATATTAAAAATAGTAAATGCTATAGGAAACAAGACTCTGGATGATTTGTCAATATTCAATGCTCTTCTGGATAATACGTGAGAGAATTCAGAATACTGTGTAGACAGCAGTGGATTCGGAGTCACTGTTGATGATTTTTTTTCTTTTTTTGCTTTCTTCATCATATCTTTCGCATTTTCCAATGAATTCGACGACTCGTGAGAACTCGGGGATTGTCTGGGTTGATTCGGAACCAAATCTCCGTCTACTCTAAGCAAAAGTGAAGATTTGTGATTTTGAGATTTTTTAGGGACATTGTCATAGAAAGATTCGTTCAAATCTGAAAAATTTTTCAATTTTAAATACAGTGGAATCTCGATATAATGCATTCAGGATATAAGGCACGGTTTCAGTGCGTTAGTTTGGCCCACATACAAATTTGCGAGAATTTACCCTGGCTATTAGGCACCCTCAATATGACACCTCATGCTATAAGACACGATTTTAAGGAATTTTAGTCATATTCGACCCTCAATAAAAAGCACCCAGGCTATAAGACACGATTTTAAGGAATTTTAGTCATATTCGACCCTCGATAAAAGGCACCCCACGATATAAGACACGATTTTAAGGAATTTTAAACATATTCGACCCTCGATAAAAGGCACCCCAGGCTATAAGACACGATTTGTCCGGTCCCTTCAGGGTGCCTTATGCCGAGATTTCACTGTATTTTGTAATTTATTTATTTCATTATTTATAAATTTCTCAATTTCAAAATAATCGTTTTTGTTCCGTTCGAAAATGATTTAAAAAATAAAAAGTATTTAAAAATAATTTCCAATGAATCAGATAACAAAAATGGATTTCTGATGTACAGTATTTTAGATTCTGAGAAGTTTAGAAATCGTAAAAATAAAATCCTTTATTTTACTGTGCCTATGGGGATGAATAAAAAATAAATTTAAATTTGTAAAAAAATCAATTTCAAAAATTTGCCAAATTTAAAAAAATAAAAAAATTTTAATTTTTTAAATTCTTAAAATTTTAAAAATTTTATTGGATTTTTCGAATTATAAATTCGCAATTTAAAAATTTTTTAATTTTAATTTTTATAATATTATATTTTTTAATTTTTTAACATAAACCATTTTTTAGTTTTTATTTTTTTTAATTTTCAATATTCCTTACTTTCATTCGGGTTGTAAAAAGTGTTTTCTTCAGTAAAATATGGAGATTCATGACTTTGCCTCTGGCTATCACTGTCAGAATCCGTTGGAGGACAATCATTATTGAACGAAAACTTGACAGCTCTGCCGTTTGGATTATTGCTTCCTGCTCTTGATCCTAAATCATTTTTACGATTTTCATTTTCGTTTTAGAATTCTTACTTTTTCTCAAATTTTCAAAAAAAACTGCAGCGTTTGATTTTCGTCTCATTCTGACCATCTGATCGTAAGATTTCTGGAAAGCAGAGAAAATTATCGGCGAATTAAGAAATTTTTCTTCTGTTTTGTCCTTGTATTTTGTCGCGAGTTTTTCGTACTTTTCTGCTTTCCTCATGTAACTGTTAACGAAAGCGAACTCGATCAAAGCTCCGAACACGAAAAGCATCGAAGTGAAATAGTAATAATCAATGGCCTAAAAGATAACTTTATCATTGTTTACAGTAATCTCCTGGAGTCTGGTTTTGTGCTCACCTTGGCGTAACTGACTTGAGGCAATGCAAACCGCATTCCGTTTCCCATCGATGTCAATGAAACCAAAGTCATAAAAGTCAGAGTTACTCTAGCCGGGGTTGCCCTCCTATCGATCCAGAAACTTGTCCAACTTACGATCACAATGCCGCCTAAGGGGATATAAGTCTGTATCAAGTTATGAAGCAAAGACCGAGTGAGATAAATGTGCGCACTAAGACAGCTAAAGGTACCCATCCGACTTCCAGTAGCCGTAGGGGCGAATTCGTAAGTTCCGTCGCAAATCGAGGGTTTTGTTGCTACGATATTCAATTCTGGCAAAGCAATTTTCTTGTTATGTTTAATGGGTACTGTAGACGTAAACCAAGTAAGATTCACAAGCTCTTCGACGTGAGAGTAAGAAAGTAAAGCAATATTACAAACTTGAGAGTCCATCGGGTAACTTCTGAGATCAAGAGCACAAGCCACGGTGAGAGTTGTCCTGAAGCCAGAAATCAAATTGGATTTATTTTTATGGAAGCTTTACCTGAGAGAGTAAGCAATCGTCCCGTTGCTGTGGATGTACATGTTGAAATTGGGTACAGTAACATCCTGAAACTCGGCTTTTCTGGCATTGGCGAAGTAAATATCTGGGACCCTGGAAAATGCTTTAAATTTTGGATCTTTATTTAAAGGAATTGGTAAGTAATAGAGTAATTTAAAAAGTTCCAAGGTAAGCTAAAAAGTATATTACAGAAAGAAATCATCTAATCGCTATCTGGGTGTAGGAAGATTGGAGACATAATATATGTGATTAATATAGTGTCTAATATAGTATCTAATGTATTATGTAACTAATGGTTCCAAAAAAGTCAAAATATCTTTCTCCTATTTCCTCGTCATCTCAGATATATATAAGCAGGAAATAAAGCACAGTGAAAATCTATAATCTCCATTTGAAATTCAATGGAGGTTTTCTATTTCATCAGAACACCCATCGAAAAATAGGCTTCTTATACAATAAACGCAGCCTTCTGATGTTCAACTTTAAAAAGAGAAACATGCATTTCTCCTTAGTAAAAACTTCAAAACATCATTTACATACTGTTTTTAACACTAAAAAATCATATCATGTGCTTTACTTTTGCTCGTATAAGAACTTGGATCTAATTTGAAAATTCCGAAAATGTACTTACCATATTCTTTGTCTGTGAGTATCATCATTGACAATCCACGTTTCATCTACATCTTTACTATAATGAATTAAGGATTTGTCCCGCCATGACATGTATAGATAAATATCGACTTCAAAGGTCTAAATTTAAAGTTATTGTTAATAGTAAATGTAAAAAGAAGGAATAAACCAGTTTGATTAACTTTAATCTCGACAAAAATAATGACCACAATGCTTCTGATGTTATTTTTGGAGATTTTTAAGTAATTTTTGTTTAGTAGATTATTGGGACAGAAACTATACTAGAAAGAGAAGATCTGAAGCGATAGCTTGAATATTAGGGATTATGGAGTACTATAGTCTATGAATGAGATCCTAGGTTATCTTTTGTGAGTGTAAGATGTATAATTATTGTATGTGCCTTATTGTTAAGTAAAGATTAATGTTGGAATACAAATTATACTAGAAAGAGAAGATCTGAAGAGATAGTCTGAATCATAAAGACTGTAGAATACTATAATCCATGGATGAGGTCCTCGGTTGCCTTTTGTGAAGTAAGATATAAATTATTGTCTCTGCCTTATTGTTGAATAAAGATTAATGATATTCTTCCTATTTCTATCCTAACACAGATAATAGAAGATGTATAAAATCTAGTAAATATAGAAAAATTTATATTTAAAAGCGATTCAAAGTAACAGCAGAAAAGTTGGATAGTCATTCTTGTCGAGACCAAAGTTGAATGATTTTGTTTTCTTAACAAGTATTAAGTTCCATCCGAAACCTACCATTTCAGTTTGTTTGAATCCTCCGAGACTTTCGAGGTACATTCCAACATGGACATTGATGCTTCCGTTTTTCGGAAACGGAGGTTCCCTGATATGGTTCATCAGCACTTG
Organism: Halicephalobus mephisto; assembly: GCA_009193035.1. Lineage (NCBI taxonomy): Eukaryota > Metazoa > Nematoda > Chromadorea > Rhabditida > Panagrolaimidae > Halicephalobus > Halicephalobus mephisto. The sequence continues at coordinate 37,770 of SWDT01000028.1, read as the reverse complement.
GTTCATGTTTGTCCAGTTGTATTTCTTGCCGAGACTTGGTGTTAAGGAAAGAATTAAGAGAAAAATAATAATCACATTTAACTTTAAACTCGCTTCCTTCATTGTCACCGATGCCGACAGTCAAATATCATTTTACCTAAAATTAATTTTAGTATTATAATATTTGTAAAATAAAGAATAATCATTTTTTCGAATCTCGTAGCTATCGTCTGGATGTGGTTAATCTTAAATCCACAGAGCCAGTACTTTGCTGTGAGTGCCACTGAATATAGTTATCCAGAAGGTTCATGTCTGGTTTTTACAGCCCTCGGCAAGAGGCTAACCTACTAGTGTAGGATTAGGAACAAACATAAACTCGGAAAAATACACGTCGATGATGTTTCTTTAGTATTTTTCATTTCGTAATCAAAAAATTACAGTATGAAATAGAATACTATTGGTAAACGTAAATCCAAAATGCATTCTAGAAAAAATGAGAAATTTTCGAAATTCACTCTTGACAGTAAGGGAGTTTGAAAAAGTATACATTGTTCGTTTTTTAAATTTTCTTCTACTTTTCTATCTTTTGCTGTTGTTATATAACATAAGTTGGAAACCAATTTTCTAAGTATAAAGGTGGATTTATAAAAATTCCCATAAACGACAGAAAAGATATAAGAAAATTAAAAATCAATCATTTTCTATATGAAATTTAAAAAATTTCCTAACAAATAATATCTGGAAGATATAAATGAAGTCAGATTTTTTCTACAAAGAAAATTAATCATGAGAGTTACTGTCAATTAAACGTAGTAATCCTTCTTACTACTGATTAGTGTTGGTTTCTTTATTGTCTCAGACTTGGGTAATTAAACCCAAAGAAAATAATAATCATAACAATCGCGATAAAGCAGATATAAGATATTAAACATAATACATAAAATATAATACATAAGATATAAGATATAAGACGTAATATGTAATATGTAATATATAAGATATAAGACGTAATATGTAATATATAAGATATAAGACATAAGATATAAGACGTAATATATAAGACGTAATATATAATATATAATATATAATACATTAAGATTATTTAAAGGCATTATATAATTACGGTAAACATAAAACATAAATCAAATTTGTTAATCGTGAAGCGTAGAAACTCGCTTTTCTCTTATATTGATGAATCATCTGCTGGTTTTGTCATTACTGTAATCTTCGACTACATCGATACCAATTCTGAAGTAACATCTCAAGAGACCGAGCATCCTTATCATGTTGATGTGACTTTAAAGATTTTAAAAAATGTTATTCAGTGATATCCATGTATCTAGAAGATAAAACAGAAGAAGATATTTTGGATTATGTCTTATTGCACTCAAAAAGAATGCAATTTCGAAAGAATCAACATAGACCGATATTGGACAACAGTAAAGTTAAAAATGTGACTTTAATGGACTTATTTCTGGTTTTTAAGTAATCTTTTTTATCAGAAAAAATACAACATTGATGATCTTATGGATATGGTTATTTTTTACACAATTTGCGCATAAATCCAAATTTTTTTTCGAACAAATTTTTGGTGAAAATTTCTCCTTGATTTGGATATCATCTTTTTTGGAAATTTTATATTATTTTTATTTTTAATTGAATAAAAATCAGAGACTGTCAGACAGTATTAAAAAACAAAATATTTTTATTTTTTACGAAAAAGAGCGATTTAGTTTGGATTTAGACGAAATAATGCTTTAATTTACATTAATAAAGATACATTCGCTTGATTTCGAAAATATAATGTTTAACTTTTTAATGAACTACTATGTTCTTCTGATTTCGATCCTAGAAAGGACATATTTAGCACCTTAACTAAAGGTCTTCAAGAATGGCCGTCGATTCAAGAGGGTCAAAAAATTGAAAAACTTTAATTCGAAATTTCTCAAATGTTCTTCAAAAAATTTCAAAAAAAACTCAGTCGTTTTCATCAAAAATCGAGTGTTTAAAGCTGTTGCAAAACGTGCCAGATATATCCATCGTTGAATTGTTTTCCGTTAAAATTTTTAAAAATGACATAATAGTGAATATTTTTCTGACTTAATAGATAAAAGTAGAAAATTTAAAAGTTTTAATTGCAGTTAAGATTATTGAATTATGAAATAACATTTTTTCCTAAATTTCGCTGCGAAATTTTCTGGTTAGGTTATTATTTATCAAATGACGATAAAAATTATTAATATATTTTTTAAAAAATGTGACAAATCTGTCTCGACGCGAAATTTTAAAAAATTTTTTAAATTTGTGTTTTTAGAAATTTTTTAAATTTTAAAATTTGTGATTTTAGAAATTTGTGAAATTCTAAAAACTTCCAGAATATTCAAATATTACGGAAATTAGAAATAGCAAATGTTACGAAATTTTCCAAAATGAGTTTCCAGAATCCTCGATTTCAGAAGTTGATTGAAAGTTTACTGAATTCTGGAATTTTTCGAAATTTTGATGTCTTAGAAGATCTCTAGGATTTTTCATGATATCCTTCAAAGTTTTAGAATCTATCACTAGATTCTAGAAGTCTTCACGAAATTTCAATGTTATATAAATTAAAATATTGCTACAAAATTATCTCTACATTAATTTTTACAATTTCCTAAAATCATCCAGAATCGTCAAAATCAGATGTTAGTTTTTAATTTATTTCGAAATTTTTTAGTTTTTTAATATTCCAGATTATTTTCGATATTTTTCTAACATTCTAGACGATTTTCGAAATTTTTCAGTTTTTAATATTTTAGACAATTTTCGAAATTTTTTAGTTTTTCTAACATTCTAGACAATTTTCGAAATTTTTCAATTTTTTTTAATATTCTAGACAATTTTCGATATTTTTCTAACATTTTAGACAATTTTCGAAATTTTTCAATTTTCCTGATATTCTAGATTTTCGAAAATTTTCAAAATTCTTTAAGGATCCAGAACTTTTACTAAATTTTCGAAGATGTTAAATCTCTACGTAATTTTAGCATTTTTGATAAACAAGAAAAAAAACCTTTTCAAAAACAAAAGATTAAAGGACGACAGAGCTCTTTCTCATCAATCACTCGACGATTCATTTTTGCTCGATAGTCTGGATTACTTTGCCACTCCAGAAAATTGAGATAAAAAATATTTTTAACGAAATGAGAAAACATGATTTTTTATGAAACTAAATAAAAGTATTTTAAACTCAATTTATCAAATTTCTTTTTGAAAAAATTTTTTTCAAAGGTTTCCGAAAATTAATGAATTGGAAAAAACGAATTTTTTTGAAACTTGAACATCCAGAAAAATTGGTTCGGAAAAAATTTGGAAATAAATTTTCAAAGTCAGTAGTTAAAAATTGGACATTTTTATAAAAGAAACTTCCATAAAAAATTCAGTAATTTATGTTTTAAATTTTCCTTGGGGAAAATCGGAACATGTAAGAAAAAAAATAAAATCTAAATTTGGTAATAAAATTTAATTTAAAACCTCGGTCAAAAATGGGAGATTTTAAAAAACCAAAGTTAAATTTTGACAAAATATAAAAAAAATAAAATTTAATTTAAAATTCGAATTTTGGAAAAAAAAATAAAATTTAATTTAAAATTCGAATTTTAGAAAAAAAAATAAAAAAATAAATTTAAAATTCGAATTTTAGAAAAAATAAAATTTAATTTAAAATTCGAATTTTAGAAAAAAAAATAAAATTTAATTCAAAATTCGAATTTTAGAAAAAAAATAAAAAAATTAGTTAACGTAATGGAATCCCAAAAAACAAAGTACACTATTCGTTACAGTAGGCCGGTTTTTTTTGAAGTTGAAAGAAATAAAAAAATAAATTAAACGTTAAAGAAAATATTTTTTGTAAAATGTTCGATTTATTATGGTAAATCTGTTTTTTGACACGGTAGTTTTTAATTGGAGAAATTTTTAGAGAAATGCTCTGAAAACTAAATGTAATTTTCTACACATTATTTTAAATGACAAAAAGTCCAAAAGATTAAGTTAAACATATTTTTGGTAAAAAGTCAAATAAAAAAATTTTTGGCGAAAAATTCAAAACGCCAAATAAAAAAATTTCTGGCGAAACGTTCAAGACGCCAAAAAAAATTTAAAAAAAAAAGTTCAAAGATGAATTTTAAAATACTTTTGGTAAAAAATTTAAAATATCTTTGGCGAAAAATCCAAAACTAAAAAAATTTTTAAAAAAAAGTTCAAAGATGAATTTTAAAATATTTTTTGCAGAATGTTCAAAATTCTTAACAATTTTATAAAATTAAAATGATTTAATTTTTTTAATGTTACAAAACTAAAAAAATTAAATTCCTGCAAAAATTAAACATAATTTTTTACTAATCCAAATTTTCGAATTTAGTTTTCAATCACTTTCGCCTTAGGCATTGGTTCCAACCCCCATCCAGCCAATATGAACTCAACAAGAGCAAAATGAGGACTTCTCTAAAAACTCTACTCGATTGTCTAGAGTCCGGTGATTGATGTCCTTCTCGATCAGCTCAAAAACCGACATTTTCAAAAATCGTTGCAATCTGTCAAAATAAAAAAATTTATTATACAACTTATTAAAAATTAATTTCTTTCAATTGATGGAAGAAGTTTTCCTCGACATTCTCCAAATCCAATTCTGATTCCATTTTTTTCACAAAATCCAGAAAGATTAACTTCATCATTATCTTGAAGAAATTTGCGTTTTGCATCACCTACGGATACTTCTTTGGATCCTTTCCAAGACAACTCCAGCATTGATCCATAGGATCCATCTTCCGGTCCAGATACAGTACCAGATCCAAGTAAATCTCCCGGTCTCATGTTACATCCATTGATGCAATGATGAGCCAGTTGTTGTTTCAAAGTCCAATAGAGATATTTGAAATTCGTTTTACAAACAACGTGATCTTGACCTCCTTCTGCTAAAACAAACTTTGTTATTAAGTAACTTAAGCTAAATCAACAATTTTTTCATTCAACAATCGAATTTTTCGGAATTTTAAAAATTAAATACTTTCAACTTTTTTAGTTTTTGAGAAAAATGTAGTTTAATAACATTTTTAAAAATAAATTAATATTTTATACATTTCGAAATAACCTAATATATGCATAACTATAATAAAAATTTAAAATAATCTTAAAAAAATTTTTTAATTTTCAAAGAATTCTAAAATATTTCAAAAAATTTCAAAATCCTAAATTTCTGAAATTTTTGAAAATTTTTATAAAATATTAATAAAAAACAAAAAAAATCTTTTTCCAATAAGAAATTTTACATTTTGAAGAAATTTAGTTAAATTGTAGTTAATTTGACAGTAGGAAAAAATATAAGACAGATAAAGTATAAGAAGAAAAAATATAAGACGGATAAAATATAAATTGAGAAAATATATGATGGATAAAATATTAAACCAATTATGGTATTCTAAAATCTTGCATAGTGTTGTTATCACCTTGGCCTAGATACCTAAGCCAATCCCAAAAGCCGATTTCCACACATAATTAGTGATTTATCTCATACCTTACATTTTTTCCTTTTATATTTCTTCCTCTTATATTTTTTCCTTTTATATTTCTTCTTCTTATATTTTTTCCTTTTATATTTTTTCTTCTTATATTTTTTCCTTTTATATTTCTTCCTCTTACATTTTTTCCGTTCACGGTTAATTTGGCGTAGAATTTTTAAATTTAAAAAACCCACGTTTGATAGAAACAGACAAGTTGATATCCAAGGTATATGGATCGCTGTGTCTCAGGTACTCCAACGGAGTCGGATCTTGTTTTGGATTCTCGATCATGAACGGCTTCAGGGCTTCCATGGTCACTATCCAGGGAGAAATCGTAGTTCCAAAGCTTTTAGCCAAGAACGGGCCCAGAGGAACGTATTCCCATTTCTGGATGTCTCTCGCACTCCAGTCGTTCATCAACACTATTCCGAAAATGTGGTCTTCAGTCTTGTCGATCGGAATAGGTTCACCCAGGTTGTTGGGTTTTCCTCCGACAAAAAAGGCCATTTCTAGTTCGAAATCGGCAAGTCTACAGGGATTGAACGTCGGAACAGCAGCTCCATCAGCCATCGTCTGGCCCCAAGGACGCCGGAGAGGGGTTCCGGAGACCACTACACTGCTCGCTCTTCCGTGGTATCCGACTGGGAGCCATTTCCTAAAAATTGATATATGGAAAATAAAAATTCCAAACTTCATATATGAGAACTCACCAATTCGGCATCAAGGCATTTTCCTTCCCTCTAAACATGATTCCCACGTTGGTAGCGTGGTATTCAGAGGAATAAAAATCAGTGTAATCTCCTGGAAGAGGATACCGTTAAATAGAAGTTAATTTTTAAATTTTTACCGATTTCAGCGGGCAGATGCATAGTTGCGTCTTTCTGATTCACAAAAGCCTTGTTTCTGAGTTCCTGGTTATCCTTCAAGGTTCCATTATCCTTGGACAATAGTTTTTGAAGAGTACTCCTTGCTTCAAGCCAGGCAGCCCGAGGAAGGGCCATGAAGGCATTGAGGGACTCCTTCTCGAAGACGTCTTGGTGGTTCTTGAGCTCAGGTCCGTCGAAAAAATGCTTAACAACAGAGAGATCGAGGATTTGCTCGCCGATGGCAACTCCGATTCGTTTTTTAGGCTGGAATCGATATATGAAAAAAATAAAAATTACGAAACCTACGTTGGAGTTCGTGGAGAAGACGCCATAAGGCAAGTTCTCGAGGGGGAAGTCGGAATCCTTAGGAACTTCGATAAAGGACATTTCGAATCTGAAATTGTGAATAATTGCAATTTTTAGGTTTTGGGAAACTCTAGAACGTCGCAGAAAGTACCGGAATTTAGTAGATTCTCAATTTTATAAGAATCCTATGGAAATTTCTAAAACTTTCAGAATCTCATAGAACTTTCTAGAAGGTACCGGAATTTAGTAAACTCTCAATTCTCCAAGAATTCAATGGAAATTTCTGAAACTTTCAGAATCTCATAGAACCTTCTAGAAGGTACCGGAATTTAGTAAATTCTCAATTCTCCAAGAATCCTATGGAAATTTCTAAAACTTTCAGAATCTCATAGAACTTTCTAGAATCTTCTAAAATCCAATGAAGAATTTCTAAAAACTTTAAAAATGTATAAAATCTTCCAAAATTCAAAAAATTTTCAAACTCAATATTTAAAACCCAAAATTTCAGAAGATTCTATAAATTTCGCAGATTCACGTCAACATCGCTGTGAAAAATGATCATTCTTGATTTCTATATTAATATATGATCAAAAAATAAAGATTGATGAGCAGCGATGGAGCAGTAAACAAGACCATGAAAAAAACCAAAGTTGCACAAAATAAAAAAGGAATGTCGGTCTTTTCAATGGCCTTGTGTTGGCCAAACTGTCACGGCGATTGTAATCTCGATTGATTTTTCGTTGAAACAGAAAACAGAACTTCCCTAAGGGAAAATTGCAAAGATGAAAGAACATCATATTTTCGACGAAATCTTAAGAAATTAAACTTCTTGGGAAATTCTAAAATATGGGAATTTTCGGAGTTTTGTGATTTTGTGAAATTTTCTGAAATCTTCCAGAATCTTGTAGAGTTTTCTGAAATCTTCCAGAATCTTGTAGAGTTTTCTGAGATCTTCTAGAATCTTGTGGAGCTTTCTGAAATCTTCTAGAATCAAGTGAAGTTTTCTGAAATTTTCCAGAATTTTGTAGTTTTCTGAAATCTTCTAGAAGCAAGTGAAATTTTCTGAAATTTTTCAGAATTTTGTAGAGCTTTTTCAAATCTTCCAGAATCTTGTGGAGTTTTCTGAAACCTTCTAGAATCTTATGAAGTTTTCTGAAATCTTCCAGAATCAAGTGAAGCTTTCTGAAATTCTTTAGAATCTTTAAACCAGTCTAGAATCTTCCAGAATCTCTGTGGAAATTATCTGGAGTACTGTAGATATTACTGCAAATTTTCAAAATTTCATACAATTTTGTGGAAATCTCTAGAATCAAGTGAAGAATTCTGAATTTTCTAAGATTTTACACAAGCTTCTAAAACTTTCAATAATTCAATAGAAACTTTTGCAATTTGTTGATATTGTACGATTTTTAGGATAAACTATCTGATTTGTACTATTCAGAAGTACTGAAGACGGATCCGGACAAGTTATGTCTGATTTTTTTTTATTTTCTGAAATGACAGCATTGAAGCAAAACAGCAAAAATCGAAATAAAGTCAAAGTTTAAATTTATTAATTTATTAATTTATCGGTCAAGTTAAGTTTTACAAAAGACAAAAAAGTTATGGTTTACAAAATGTTCTTTCTGTACTCAGGGGATAATTAATAGGTTGTTAGTCAACAGAACCAATACAATAATTGTCGTTACGGTAAATCTAAGAATAGATTCTAGATACCAAAATATAAACGGACTTGAGGTTGTTGACTGATCCGATTCGGACATTTTGTGTTCAAACATCTGAAATAAGACTAAAAATGAACAATGTTGTTTAATTCGCCGACCATAGAAGAATTGGATATCTCTCGTGTCCGATTATAGTATCAAGACATTAGATAAAAGATTTTGGGCAACGGTTTCGTTCGCTAAGCAAATCATAGACAACCTTAACCATTAAGAAAGAATTCACATAGTGTTCGAAATACTGTCTCGTAGTTGCTTTATTCCGAACGCATATCTCAAACTTAATCTTAATCTTAATCGACCCGTACTTCGCATTACTTTACCTTACGGTTAGTTTTGCGCGGGTCCCAGGATAATTTCCAGTTTTCTCGATCTCTGGCTATAGTTAGCCAGTGCTTGACTAGCTTACCAGCTTTCGAGAAAATTGAATTTCGGTGTGCCAACGAGTCTGCCCATCTTGTGGGTGGTCTGCCTATTGGTCTTCTGCGCTCCCGAGGGTACAAGTAAACTGAGTTGTGGAGCCGAGCAAACTGAGCGGCAATTGTAAGTACCGACAACAAGATGTGATTTTCTTGTACGGATTTTTCTTTGGTAGCTTTTTGCCCTGAGATTAGATGGCCTCTGCTCATTTGCTGATCCAGCGCTACCATGCCGGGCAAGGATGAGCTGCAGGGGACTGAGGCTCTTATTTTTTATCCTGTTCGTCGCTTATGATACATTCTAGGGGCTAGCGGGGCTTCCTAAAACGACCTACAGCATTAGCTAGGTTTGCACTCCCTAAGAAGTGGTCACCCATTGCCTCCCCTCCACCACGAAGAGGTTGCTGAATAGGATTTGGAGGGGATATCTCAAACTTGGGTAATTAAACCTTATTATAAACACGCCATAAAATAAAAAAACAACACGATCGAGGAACCTTTTTAAGACTGTTAGTAGTCTCTCTGGATCGATGACGTTATCGTCGTTCCGATCACGTAGTCAACGTGAGTGATTTGCAAACCACCGCCTCGTATAATTGGAACAGTGTTAAATCTATTGATTTGCTACAGAAAGACCTTATAAACAGTAATTATTATTCGAAAGAATTTAATTTGAACACTACATTAAACAGACTTTGCAATTGGAGCCAAAATATAATTTTCACAAAGTCTATTCAAGATTCCATAACTGCTAGTGTTTATTTCTGATACTTCTAGTTAAGAAAGATGAGGGTACTGAAGATGTTGTTTGAAAATTGAAGAACATTGGATACAGACTCTTCTTTGTCATGATGGGACCAGATGTGGATGAATCAAAGTTGACGAAATATACGACTAACTTCATCTACTGGAGAAATACTAAAAATCCCCAGCCAGAGAACTGGGATCAGATGAAACTTTCTATTTTTGGTTACAGTAATTAGGATTTAAAAAATTGAAATAGTAAATTATGGAAGATTAATTTTAAAGTTTATTGTTAACTAAGATGAAATTAAAGTTGATTATTCTTAAAATATGTTTTTTACACTTTGTATCGATTATATTATTTTCATTAATAAAATTTTTGTTTAAAAACTGTTATTATTGAAATAATTATTCGTGACTTTGTTAAAAAAGTTGGATTCAGAAGAGGAAAGTTATGTGAAAATCATTTTAGACATATTTGGTGAAATTTAGCTTACTCGACCAATCTCTATCGACCTTTACCCTCCACCCAGTTGACTGATAATTCGGAACTGCTGATTATTCTTAATCAGTCGAATTTCCTTGTTTTATATACAACGATAAAATAAGGTGTGATCAAACTATAGTCAAAATAGGAAGAATCTACAGTCTTCCCACTTGCAAAGCAAATCTTGAGGACTATAATAGTTATCTTTTATATATTCCATTTACTAAACGATTTGTCTCAATATGTTGTATTTGACTCAGTTGTCATTAGTAGTTTATTTTAGTTTATCAAAAGTAATCTCGATACTTTCTGGTTTAGGCTTTTATTTGTCAAAATTTTCAGTTATTATCCTAAAATAAAACTAGTTGATTAAAAATTGGAATTCTTTAAATTTGATGGAATCCCTCAGTGATGTAGCTGAAATAGAGAAGACATTTTTTCCTTATCATAAGAGTCCTTCACTATTTTTATTCTTTAGAGCTAAAACGAAGGTATCATAGTTCGAATATCCTAAAACTTCTAGAATCATATTAAGCGAAATGAATTTACTATTATTGCACAATCTTCAGGATAAGCTATTTTTTACAACCCTCATAAAAAACGATGAAATTGGATTCAAGAAAGCTCTGTATCGACAAAGTTAAAGAATACTGACAAGGCTGCAGGTATTAAGTACGATAGTTTGTAATTAGAGTATCATGTGGACCGTGGATGACATCAACTGTCGTACTTAACGTCTACAAAGCATTTTTCCGACAGGACGACTGTAAATCTGTTTGTTATACACCTTCAGATTAACCAATAAAAAGATACATCATGCTGAGCATACAAAAAAGGACATAGTATGAACACATGTTTTATCTTATTCCTCTTCTTTATTGAGAATCTTATCTATTGCTATTTATACTTTGTACTGTTGTGTTTTCATCTATTGGTCTTAATTAAGAGAAAAAACCTAACTTTTCTACTTTTATTACTTTACTATTTGATTTCTCTTCTGTTATATTCCAAAATAGTAGCATTGAGAAAAACATGAAGAATGGAGACAATAATTAAAGCAATAAAAAGTCTGAAATTTATTACTTCTGTCTGATTAAGCAAATTTCATAAAGAACATAAATAATTGCGATTTGGGAAATATTCTTTCCTCCAAAAATCAGGATTTCTGACTTCAAAAATGGGCGTTGGCCCGAACATTACTTCTCATCATTACCGGACCTCTTTGATATGACGCCATTTTTCAAGAGTATTAACTTTATCGTTATCGTAAAGTATGCTTATATAGACGGGAGTAAGTTGTGTAGAAATCATTGTCGAGATGATTCTCCCTATTCTCTTTCTTCTGTTTCTCAAATCCGTTGCTGGGACTTGTCCAGATGGTTCGGTGGAAAACAGCTTCGGTAGCAGGTGGAAATGCCTCATGTTTGTCCCTTCAAGCAAGGCATCTTTAGAAGCGGAAGAGTACTGTAACAGCAATTACAATGGACATTTAGTGTCTATTAATAATGGTTTCTCTAACATCTTCATTGCTCGTAAGATACTGTAGTTCGTTCATTGTTAACAAAAGCTTTAGAAATCCTGAACTCGACTTTCATGAGTCAAAATCTTTTTCAATTCTGGATCGGACTGAGCTACACCTCAGGAATCGGATGGACGTACACCGACGGCTCGAATGCAACTTTCTACGAATGGGCCCCTGGGGAACCATCGAGTTCAGGTGAAATTAATTTCTGTGTTTATGTAGATTTCGTCGGAACGTGGTATGCTGATAGTTGCCTCAATTATTATCCTTTCATTTGTGGAGTTCCTGAAGTAGGTGCTAATTCTACTCAGCCAACTCCATCTGGAGGGAAAACCACAACTCAACCGATGGGATATCCTACAACGTCAGCACACGGTTCTTCGTCATCTTGTTATTCATATATCCCGTTCGCTATCGATACCTCACTAGATTTGACAGCTGATCAATTTTCTAAGTTGAAGAATTTCATCTTGACGTCCTTCGTGAGTGAATTGTTTCCAACCGATCTTCAACCAGCATCAATAGTAAACTTCCATGGTCTATATAATATCCAGTCTAGAGTACCGGGTAGTGTATCGGAACTAGTTCATCTGCTAAACAACACAAGACAGTTATCTTCTGACTATTCATACACTGATGCGTAAGATTGTTTTTACTTTAAAAATTACAGAATTACATTCTAGGGCATTAGATTCAATAACAGATTTGGGAGTTTTTGATTACAATGACGGGATTCCCATTAACTCTGTTGTCTTTGCTGGAAACACGAAACAGTTACCTTACTACAATTTGCAAGACCTCGTTGATTTTCTGACTGTGAATGGGAGCACTGTTACTATCGTGTTTGTCAATCCAGATTTGAATCTTACAAATTTTGAAAACCTCAAAAATGTAAGCATAATTACTTGGACTGACGATTCAACGGAATTACTTATGAAAATCCGGAAGAACATGAAATGCGGAGGTGGAAGTCCTGTTTATCATCCTTGTAAAAGCTGGTTTTCCTTCGTTCCTGACTTTTCTAACTCACTCTCAATGACGGATTTTCGAACTCAACAAACCTTTATTAAGAGCGAAATCGCCAAAATGAACCGACCTGACAAGATTCAGATAGTTGATGGACCTTTTCCACCTCTATTTGATTGGACGTTTTCTTTCTCGATCAGTTACATACTGGAACAGTTTATCGACATCCAAAGTCCTTATGTCTTCAACTTGACGATGGTTTTACAAGACTTATCTGATGCTTTTTACAGTAACGACAAAACTGGAATCGAACCACCTTATGCTGCTTTTGTGTTCGTTTCTAACACGTCTTCTTATGCAAACTACGGAGGAGCAGATGCACTTTCACAAGAGTTAAGGAATATTGGACTTAAATTAAACTTCGTCTTGATGGGACCAGATGTGGATGAATCCAAACTCGCAAATTACACAACAAACTTCATCTACTGGAGAAACTTGAACAACCCTCAGCCAGAGAACTGGGATACAATCAGACTCGACGCCTACGGCTGTACTAGTTAAAACAGAAAAGATTGATTCCGAAAAATAAACAATTAGCTCCAGAATACCGAGTTAATTTTTAAGGCATCGTATTTGATTTTTTTAAAATGATTTTTTAAATTTTTCAGGTTTTCTATTAATAATAAAGTTTATACATTTTAGAAAATTCTTTACTAATTTTTAAATAAATGCTCTTCTTGAAAAGTCCAATTTACAAAAGCAATCGGAAGTCATTGAAAGATCCATTTAGAAAAAGATTCAAAACATAGCAAATGACAAATTTTACTGTAATTTTAATGTGGATTTCTTAATATACCTAACTATCGAAAAAACACAACTTTTGGTTCTGTGATAATTTCAAAATGTAACACAATCGTCACATTTTTCATGAATATTGGAGATTTGTGACGAAAAATAAAGAATAATAGTGACGATTTACATTTGTTATTGAGTTAAAAATTATGTTTTTTGTCCGTTGATATTGCTGAATTGTATATGATATATTGATACATTAAAACGACTCCGATTTATCAGATATATCAGATACATTAAATTCAATATATAGTTGCATTAAGTTCACCAAAAAAGCATAAATTTTGATATTATAACAATTGCGAAATGTAATAAAATCGTCACAATTTCCATCGATATTTGGCATTTGTAACGAAGTTGTAACATAACAGTGACGATCTCCTTTTGCTACTGAACTAAAAGTTATACTTTTTGTCTAATCATGAAAAAAAGTATAATTTTTTATGTTTAAAAATCTTTATTCAATATTTTTACAATTCAAAATTAAAAAATGACTAAATTTTAACATAAAATTCAGAATTATGAAATTTCTGAAACATAATAGTTATGTGGAAAGTGATTTTTGGAGTACCTCCTTCATCACAGATAAGAAACAAACGTGACTACATCCTTCTTGACAGTATATGATTTGAGCTTCTTTATTTTTTATTTCTGCTCAAAACTTACCTCGTATTTTTACAGTACACTAGAAACTTCCTGGACAACCATAAGCTCCTGGAGCCAGACTTTCCCAATTGTCCGGTTCAGAACTGCTCAAGTTACTCCAGACGATGAAGTTGTCAAACAAATTCTGAACTGCGTTTTGATTCGTTTTGTTTCCAATCAACATTGCCGTCAATTTAACCCCCATGTTTTTGATCAAATTTGCAAACTGTTCTGCTCCATCTATACTTCCAGGAGTAGTCGTATCTGTAATGAAAATAACTGCAGCCATGGGTACGGTAGAATTGTTCTCATCCAGTAATCCGCCATAGAGACTTTTTAGAACACCCCTTAAATTAAATGGAAGATTCGGATTTTGAGTAATAGTAGTGATCTGGTTCAAAACATCCTGGGTCTTGTAGTAAAGGTTCCAGGAGACCAGAACGCTGAAACTTTGCTGGATGAAAATCCTCTCAGGATGTGTGATGGCGGAGACTGTAGAATAAAGAAAATCGAGTTGAATCTGGAAGGAATCAGAACCAAGGACATTGGAGTTGTCGATGCAGAAGGCGATGTAACTTTGACATGGAATGTACGGGACTACTGTAGTGGTCGTAGGTCCAGTAGGAGTAGATAATGATGGGGTAGTAGAACCAGAACTCACACACCCATAAGCAGCACTGGAAAGAGTGTCCCAGTTCTCAGGTTGGGGTTGAGTCAAATCGGACCAGATGATGAAATTAGATGTGATATTTGTCAACTTAGATTGATCCACTTGATTTCCTAGCAAAATCGCCGTCAATCTGACTCCTATATTTTTGACCAAAGTTGCATAATAATCCGCTCCATCTATGCTTCCAGCAGTAGTCGTATCTGTAATGAAAATAACTGCAGCCATGGGTACGGTAGAATTATGACCAAACATAAGTTCTGAATATAAATTCCAAAGAACATCGTTCAAGTTGTATCCAGTGTTCGGATTTTGATTAATGGTCTTAATCTGATCCAAAATGTCCTGAACATTGTTGTGTTCTCCCCAAATGACTAAGGATTCTGATCCTTCTTGAATTCCGATTCTTTCTGCATGAGTTAAAAGGGAAATTGCAGAAGACAAGAAGCTGATTTGAGTCTGGAAAAAAGTAGAAGTAAGAACGTTGGAGTTGTCAATGAGGAAGGCAATGTAACTTTGGCACGGCACATAGGGGGTTGGGGTAGTCGTCGTGATAGAAGTAGTAGTAGTAGAAGTAGTAGTAGTAGTAGAAGTAGAAGTAGAAGTACTAGTACTAGTAGAAGTACTAGTAGAAGTAGTACTAGAAGTAGAAGTAGGACCAGTAGCAGTACCACTAGTACTGAAAAATTTTTTTTCAAATATCGATCATATTGAAAATTTAAAATCAGTTATAAAATTATTTTCAGAAAAATTTTCAGTATATTTTAGATATTTTCAGAGTTATAAGAAAATTAAATAATCTTGGTGAATTTTTATAAAAATTTTTAGATTCAAAAACTTATTTTGCAAATTAAAAAAAATAAAAAATTTCCACATAGAATTATAGTTTTTATTTTTTTTTATTTTTCTGGTCCCGTGTGGAAATTATTTTTTTTTTCAGGACTACAAAGTTTTTAATTTTTGTATTTTTCTGGTCCTGTGTGGAAATTATTTTTTTTAAGATATCATTGTTTTTTTAAATTTAGAAACCCCACCTAACTGTCGTTGTGGATCCTGGCTGGAATGTCACCGTAGTATGTATCGTAAGCGGTCTTCTTGTGGTCGTTGTTGTGGGGGCTACGGTAGTTCCCAAGGTGCTCACTCCATGCGAGCACCCTAAGGTCGGTCCGAACAAGGTTGTCCAATTTTCGGGCTGAGATTGGGTCAAATCACTCCAAATGACGAAATTAGACGTGATGTTTGTCAAAACGGAGTTCGTTATTCTGTTCCCCATCAGGACCAGAGTGATTTCGACATTCATATTCTTCAATAAATCGGCATATTTCTGAGCTCCATCCAGATTCATCGCAGCAGTCGTGTCAGAAATAAAAACAATCGCAACAGTAGGTACGGTAGAATTCATGTTCATTACAGTAGCAGCATAGACAGTTTTCAAACTTCTTCGAAGAGAAAAAGTAAGACTCGTGTCTTGCCACGATCGAGCCACCACCGATTGGAAATCCTGGATACTGTAACCAGTACCGAACAAAACCGGAATCATGTTAGCTACAGAAAAAGAAATCCTCTCCGGATGATTCATGGACGACAAAACAGAATTAATAAAATTTAATTCTGTCTAAAAATTCAAAATTAAATAAAATTTTAAAAATTAATTACTTTAAAGTTATCTGAAGTTAGAGATTTTGTATTATCCGCTGAAATTGCCACATATGCTTGACATGGAACATAATTTTCCTGACTTTTCACATTTGTCAAAAATAACAAAAATAAAAAATTTAAGAAAAATAATTTTTTCATTTTTGATTAAAAATGAGAAAAACTAAAATTGATCAATTTTATTCTTTATCAAAAAAAGAATACGCCTAAATTTCCACCATGAGGTGTTATAGGGCTAATTATCGGTTTATCTTGTAATTCAATTGCCTTATCGACACAGCACCGGGATGGATTCTTTCAACTTCAAGAAAAAAGAAAATGCCGATCAGGAATTCGACTTGGGAAATATCTAAGCACAGAAAACTACAATATAATCAAAATTAATCAATAAATTATTCAAAATATTTTAATCAACAAAGTGTATTTTCTGAATCCCCACGTTGGCACTTCATCGTGGCCACCGACCGGTCGGAGGTGCTTATAGGTCCGCTGTGTTCGATCATGTTGAGTTCCAACGTCAACTCTCGTTCTGACTCCTCAAGAGCCAAGGCGGTATCATAGACATCTGTCGACTGAAATAAATTCCTTATTTAACTTAGAAGTACGGCTTTTTTTATCAAGTACTTTGGTATTATGATTTCCTGGATATTTGTGAGTACTTCCATATATAATCATCCACACATGAGGTAAAAAGCATTACTCATCTTATATACCCTAATTTAAAAGTTCCTAGATCTATCCAAGCGGAATCTAGTTCTCAAACGTTGATGATGAAATAATTATAGTAAAAAAACAAAAATTTCAAGTCAATTCAACTTTCAAAAATTTAAAATTTGTGTTGAGGTAATTTCGCCAAAAATGTCCTTTTCCAAGTGTTTGTAATGATATGATTAATGGAAATTAACCTACAATTACTCTCGGAGAACCATAATGAAGAACTTCTTCCTTGGCAGTTGCGAAGGCATCTTCAGAAGCGCCATTGGCGAATAGAAAATCCAACTTTTTAGAAGCTTGTCTTTTGGCTTGACGGAAGATCCCGACTCGTTTTAACTGTTGTTCTTCGAATGTCTGAAATTTACATATGGAAAATTAAAAATAATTGAAAATCAAAATTACCTCGAGGGGCCTTCCGATGAGTTGGATCATATCTCCTTCAAATCCGCCGGGATAGGTCAGTTTCACTTCGACGAAATCCACCGGAGAAAGCAAAGACAGAACTTCCCTCAGATCTGATTCTCGTTTGGCTGGAAGAATTTCTTCGTCGTTGCCGCTGGCGTTGACGTGGCCGATCCTCACAAGAACAATAAATTCATAAACATTATCCGCATCTGTGGGAAACATGTCTTCAATCAAGATGGAAACCGGATTAAGATCGTTGATTTCATTCCGATGAGAAAGGACAAAGTTCTTGGCTTCTGGAGAACTTTTTGCGAAATCAACAACGGACTTCAAGGTGGACGAATTCAGAAGGTCTGTAACTTTTTTCGGTGCCAGTTCCTTCCAGTTTTCAGGAATGGCGACAGATGTAGTAGGTTCGTGAAGTTGTTCCATTTCTGAAAAAGCAGATTTTTATATAAAAATAATAGGGAAAAATCACGCAAAGAAACAAGAATAAAAAAGCAGGATTGAATCGGAAATAACTAGGTTATATATAGATATATAAACAAAATTCACGGACTAACGTAGGGATATGGGACTCTAGTTTACGATAAAATAAAAAAAAGTTTAAAAATAAAATTTATTTTAAAAAAATTTAAAAATATTGGAAAATTTCAAAATTTCGAACTTGTTCTGGCGCCAAAAATCACAAATAACAACCACTAGTCGCAGAACGCCAAAAGCCCGCGTTAATTTTCTTGAATTTCGTAATGTTGGTATTTATTGTATCTGACGTACTTCCCATTGTTCAACGGTTTCACCTAGAGTGTCTTATGGACTGTCTTCCATTGTCAAAATCCAAAATTGCTTCAAAACCGAAGGACAAAATGTCGGTTGTTTGTCTCCCAGTTTTCGAGCTTTTCCTTTTTTGCAACTGTCAATTCCGCTTTTTCTCCGACGTTCCGAAAGATGGATATCGACTTTCTGGGACATTTGTTTTTGTTCCAGCTAGATATATACATCAATTTTCGATATTCACTGAATTTTAACATAATTTGTGTTTCAAATTTTCGGAATTTTTTTATTATTTTTTTTCTAACAAGAGTCAGATTTAGCGAGGATTTGAATTTTTAATTTTTAATAATTTTATAATTTCCAAGTTTTTAAATTATTAATTTTCGTTATAAAAATCAAATTTTATAAAATTTTAATTTTTAATTTTTTATAATTTCCAAATTATTAATTTTCGTTATAAAAGTTAAATTTTATAAAAATTTGAATTTTTATTTTCGTTATAAAAATCAAAACGAAATGAGAATTTAAAATTTATAAAAAATTAAAAATATTTAAGTTTTTATTTTTTTAATTTTAACATTTTTTAAAACTTTTAAATATTTTAACT
Organism: Halicephalobus mephisto; assembly: GCA_009193035.1. Taxonomy (NCBI): domain Eukaryota; kingdom Metazoa; phylum Nematoda; class Chromadorea; order Rhabditida; family Panagrolaimidae; genus Halicephalobus; species Halicephalobus mephisto. Next base: position 18,906 of record SWDT01000028.1, on the reverse strand, counting down.
TTTTTAAATTTTTTTTATTTTTAAAAATTTTTAAATATTTTAACTTTTTTTAAATTTTTTTTATTTTTCTAAACTTTTAAATATTTTAGATTTTTTTTATTTTTTTAAACTTTTAAATATTTTAACTTTTTTTAAATTTTTTTTATTTTTTAAAATTTTTTAGAAGTAAATATTTGATCAATTGATTCCAGAATTGCGTAAGATAGCAATTTTTGCAGCCAATTGTCGCGTGTTCTTTCCTGAAATCGGTTTATAGACAGGACCAGGCTCTTGAAAATATTTTATTCTTTTTGTTCCTTCCAAAATTTAAGTTTCAAAAACTTGGTCCGTTTTTCCGTGAAAAACGCGGTCTTGCGTGAGATTTCTTTGAGAAAAATTTTCACGTATCTGTTTCAAAATTTTTTGAGAGTTCTTAGTTTTGTCCATGTCCTCCAGGTGTGTTTTAATCGAAAATTTTCCGTATTTCGCGGAAAATTGGACATTTGTGAAAATTAATTTTGCGAAAAAATTAATTAATATAATTTAATTCGATGGAAGTGAAACTAAAGGTCAATTTTTGTTGTTTGTCAAAGAGGAAAGTCTGTCAAAAAGTAACAAGATCCCCGAGGCGATTGATCGAGGTGCAAATGTTGTTCGATATTCTTGCAACAAAATTTTAAAATTTTAATTTTAAAAGCTAGATTTGAAAAATCCGAAAGTTTTCTTTTTAATACTCAATTCTGCAAATTCCAAAAATTCCGATTTTAAATTTTATTTAAAAAATCCAAAAATTTTAATTTTAAATTGAATTTTATTTTAAAAATTTAAAAAATTTTTATTTTAAATTAAATTTTATTTTAAAATTTCAATTTTTTAACTAAATTTTATTTTAAAAATCCAAAAATTTTTATTTTAAGACTCAATTATGATTTTTAAAAATCCAAAAATTCCGATTTTAAACTAAATTTTATTTAAAAAATCCAAAAACTTTTATTTTAAGACTCAATTCTGAAAAAGTCAAATTTTCTCCCTTAACTTAATTATATTTTAAAAACCTAAATATTTTCGTTTTCTTGCTTAATTCTGAGAAAAATACAATTTTTTATTTTTAAACTAAACTAATTAAACAATTTTTGTTTGAAAATTTGGATTTTTCCTTTTGAGACCAATCTATAAAATTGAAGTTTTTAGTTGAGGGATGATGGAATGAAATAGTTGATATTTGATTTCACCATGTAGTCGGAAATGTTCGAAAATCTGGATGGTCTAAGGATCTGAACTAAAGTAACATGGAAGATTATATATTTCTCCAAACGGTAGTTTAAAAAAGTTGTTCAAAAAAGTGGTCAAGGAGTGTTGACGGAAAGGACCATTTTGGAACCGCTGGTAAGACGGCAGCCCTTTGTGACCGGGGGCTAGGACGGGGCCCTTTGTGACCGGGGGCCAGGACGGAGTCGATTTCGGACCCGCTCGCTACACGGGGTTCTGGACGGAGCCCAGTACATTTCAGAGGTAACCGTCAACTTCGGACCACACTTGATGTGAAACTGCTGGTTGTTTTAACCTTCCTCGATGTTTCAAAACACCTCGATGTATGTGTTTCATCGCCTCTGGCAGACTACTAAAGAGAATTTTTTCTTCAAAGTCAAACTTATAGCGTAGATGATTCACAGTTAACGCAGATGTTCTCTCTAGTCGAAAATCGTTTTATTTTTAACCACCATCAAAAATAGAAAAAAGAATGAAGTGTCCTTGAACGTTCGGTTGACTTTGCAAATCTGAAATTTAAAATAATAGAAAAAAGACCGAAAGTCAAAAAATTAAAAATAATTGGTATATTTTTATAATTTTTAGTTTTCAATGGACTGAATTTTTTGAATACAAAAATAATTGCATCAAAAAATCTGTTTTTTAAAAAATAATTTTTTGCAAAAATGAAAAACAAAATTTAATTTTTTAATCGATTTAAATTAATCCGTAATTATTATTGATTTTCAAGAAAAATTATTAACAATTCTCAAAGAATCAAAATTATTTTTTTTTAAATTGTTTTAAAAATTTTTTTTTATTTTTTTTGAATTTTTTGATTTTTGAAATTTAAAAATTTTTTAATTTTTTAAATTTTTAAAAATTTTTTGATTTTTTTAAATTTTTTAATTTTTAAAAATTTTTTGATTTTTTAAATTTTTAAATTTTTTGATTTTTTTTAATTTTTTAATTTTTTAAAATTTTTTGATTTTTTAATTTTTTAAATTTTTTTAAATTTTTTTGATTTTTTTCTACTTCCATTACTCCAATTATGAGTGAACACAACTGGGCTCTAGAACAGCATCATGATAGGGGTTTGTTATCATTCAATAAGTTGAAAAAATTGGTCAAATTGATGAATCGTTGTCAAACTAAAACCTTTTTTTCTTTATTTTTTTAACTTTAAATATATATTAAAATAAAGAAAATTCAGCAAATTAAAAATTTACAATCATTGTAAATATGTAAAAATAAATTTTCTAAGTTAACAAAACCTTTACCAAGAAGAAGTTTTTTCTATTTAGTTTATATATGAAAATACCTAAAATTTAATTCAAAAATTCAATATAATAAAATTTTAATTGTAGTAAAAAATTTTTTAAGTTAATAGAACCTTTACCAAGAAGAAGTTTTTTTCTATTTTATTTTCTATATTTAGTTTATATATGAAAATAATCAAGATCTAATTCAAAAATTCAATATAATAAAATTTTAATTGTAGTAAAAAATTTTTTTAAGTTAACAAAACCTTTACCAAGAAGAAGTTTTTTTCTATTTTATTTTCTATATTTAGTTTATATATGAAAATACCTAAAATTTAATTCAAAAATTCAATATAATAAAATTTTAATTGTAGTAAAAAACTTTTTAAGTTAATAGAACCTTTACCAAGAAGTTTTTTCTATTTTCTATTTAGTTTATATATGAAAATACCTAAGATCTAATTTGAAAATTCAATATATTAGAAACTTAATGTTGTATGAAGTGAATTTTTTATGTTAACAGAATTTCCATCAAGGGAAAGCCCCTTATGACATTTTCGCACTTTCGTTTCTTTGGCAACAGTGATGTTCCTTTTTATTTTGTGAATTTTCAGTTGATTATTAGTTTTTTGACGTAAAAATTCAAAAAAATTAGAAAAATTAAAAAAATTAAAAAACAAGTTTTGGCGTTTATAAAAGCCAAACTTTCCGTATTTTTGTGTTTCATCGGTCCTAAAAAGTTGGTCATTGCGCGTTCTCTGACTGGTCCAAAACTTGGTTGTTTTGTTGACTAACATGTGTATTTGTCTGTCTCGAACGGGGAACGAACAAGATCAAAATCGGATTATAAAGTTAATTGGAAAAACTGTCTCTCATAACACGTTTTCTCTTGAAAGTCGGTGGTTTTTTATTTTTCGGTCCTGATAAGAGGTCAGATTTGTCGTTTTTTGCCTATAGAGAATTGGATTGTATTTCGGGCAAGTTTTTGTTGACAATTTTTCCGAGTTTCCGAGTCCCGCCTTTTGTTTGCCCGCCCCTCATCGTGGGTTTTGCCGAGAGGAGATTTTGTTCATTTTATTCTTTAGCTGCTCTCGTTGGATTGCAACTGTTGACTCTCAAGATGGCCTCTCCCGAAGTTATCCAAAAAGTTGAAGAAGGATATGCCAAGCTTCAGGTTTGTTTATTTTTTTTCATATATGAATTTTGGGATTTTTTAGGCTGCTAATGACTGCCACTCACTTTTGAAGAAGCACTTGACCAGGGGAGTTGTTGATCAACTTAAGGACAAGAAAACCGCTCTCGGGGCCACCTTGTTGGATGTGATCCAGTCTGGAGTTGCCAACCTCGATTCTGGTGTCGGCGTTTATGCCCCTGACGGAGAATCCTACACTCTGTTCAAGCCCCTCTTCGATCCCATCATCCAAGAGTACCACGATGGCTTCGGACCCAATGACAAACAACCTGCCACTGATCTCGGAGAAGGCAAGACCCACAATTTCCCCGATCTTGATCCTGAAGGAAAGTTCATCCAATCCACCCGTATCCGATGTGGTCGTTCTCTTCAAGGATGTAAGTTTATGATTTTATATGAATTGTTTATTTTTTGACTTTAGACCAATTCAATCCCTGCTTGACCCAGGCCAACTACCTCGAGATGGAATCCAAGGTCAAGGCCGTCTTCGACCAACTCACTGATGGAGAACTCGCTGGTACCTACTACCCACTCAAGGGCATGACCAAGGAAGTCCAGAATCAACTCATTCAAGATCACTTCCTCTTCAAGGAAGGAGACCGCTTCCTCCAAGCCGCCAACGCCTGCCGTTACTGGCCCGATGGACGTGGTATCTACCACAACAAATCCAAGACCTTCCTTGTCTGGGTCAATGAAGAAGATCATCTTCGTATTATCTCCATGCAAAATGGTGGCAATGTTGGAGAAGTTTTGGAACGTCTCATCAAGGGAGTCAAAACTATCGAAACCAAGGTTCCATTTGCTCGTGATCAACGTCTTGGATGGCTCACTTTCTGTCCAACCAACTTGGGTACTACTGTTCGTGCTTCTGTCCACATCAAGCTTCCCAAGATCTCCGCCAAGCCCGACTTTAAGGACATTTGCGACAAGCTCAAGTTGCAAATCCGTGGTATCCACGGTGAACACTCCGACACCAGCTCTGGAGTCTACGATATTTCCAACCGTGCTCGTCTCGGATTGACTGGTAAGTTGTAAAATAATTTTAATAATAACAATTTGGTTTTTCAGAATACGAAGCTGTCAAGCAGATGTACGATGGTGTCAAGCACCTCATTGAGCTCGAGAAGAACGCCTAAGGAGGTAATCTGGATCTCTGTAGTAGAAGAATCCTCGATCGAAAGTTGATGAGACTGATAGAGTAGCATTAATTTAGTTTTGCTGTTTTTATCCGTCCGCTTTCATTGTGTATTATAAATTATATAAGAGACAAAATTTGAAAGTGAGAAATTTTTTATTTTTTTTAACTTTTGACCTGAAACTAAGCAGATGACGCAAGAAAATAGATTGGTTGTTGAGAGAGTCAAGGAGCACCTAGTTATTGTCGAAAAAAAAACTTGTTGAGTTTTGATTTTTTGAAAAGTTGGAAAATTCGATCCAGGTGTCAAAAAAAATTTTGAATCAAAAGTTACTTTAAAGTAATGGATTTTGTAAAAAATCCTAAAAAATAATTCTTTTTCATTTTTTTAGATCTTGTTATTTTTGAATAAAAAGTAAACAAAACATCCGAAAGTAAATTTTGTTTGAATTTGAAAATGATGTTTTGAAAATTTTTTTATTTTTGTGGATTTGTTGACTTTTTAACAAAATCGGTTTAGTTTGAAGATATCCTGGCCAAGGAACAGTTGTTGTCTTTTGTGTAAAGCAGCATGCCCTCAGGACTCGTTAGTGGACAGATAGCGACAGATGGTTTTGTTCAAGCCAAAAGTCAATGGTTGAAGAGAAATGAATGACACTTGAGATTAGGGATGAACTTGAAAACAACAAATAAACTTCCAAGCGATTTTTTCAGAAAACTAATTAAAAATCGAAATTTTAGTTGTTTTAAAGTAACTTTTTTTTATTTAAAAAAAAGAGATATTAGAGAACAATAATTAATAAATTTGTGTTATTATTTGAATAGAAAAAGTTTGATGTTAAAGAGTTATATTTTTTCAAAATGTTAATCCAATGATTAATTTTGAACATTTATATTGGAATATTTTTCTTTATTTTATAAAAACAGATATTAGAGAACAATAATTAATAAATTTGTGTTATTATATAAATAGAAAAAGTTTGATGTTGAAAAATTATATTTTTTCCAAGATGTTAATCCAATGATTAATTTTGAACATTTATATCGAAATATTTTTCTTTATTTTAAAAAAATAGATATTAGAGAACAATAATTAATAAATTTGTGTTATTATTTGAATAGGATACAGTAATTTATTTAGTAATTTTATTTATTAACACCTTTGGTTCATTCTGAAGTACATGGATAATCTGGATGACAATTATGATATGCTCCATGTCATCAATTTTACTGTGTTCAACAATGATACTCATTTTGTTTTACTTTTTTTTGAATTATATTATTAAGAAACTTATTCCAAAAAATCGAACAAGATCAGCATGAAAATAAAGTTTATCGTTCAAAACACGGTTAAATAAGAAATTTGAAAAAAAAATTGTTGTTTCGAGACCAAGTCGCGACAAAAGTCCAAAAACACTTGTTTTTCAAAATCAAACTATAAAACTGAAGTTTTTAGTTGAGGAATGATGGAATGAAATAGTTGATATTTGATTTCACCATGTAGTCGAAAATGTTCGAAAATCTGGATGGTCTAAGGATCTGAACTAAAATAACATGGAAGATTATATAAACTCCTCGACATAAATATACACGGTTACGATTTTTCATATATGAACCACATATTCGAGTGAGTATGTTTTTATAATATAATAGAGCACAATTAGTTACTAGTAAAACAAAAGAAAGTTTGGAAGTTTTTACATAAATGAACGAAAAAATCCCAAAAATACTGAAGTTTGGCACGAACCTCTGTGACATAAATATACACGGTTGCCTTATTTCTTTTTATTTAGAAACACAACACAACAACTAATAGTGGGTTTTACACCCTTTCTTAGTACTTACCTCAAACAATCTGTCATTCATTGAATTAACTAGATTATTGAGGGTTTCTGACGGCAGATGTTCCAGCAGTCCATGATCGCGTTCTTTAGTTCTTGAACGTTGTTGTACTGCTTCCCGTCCTGATATAATTGTCGGGTCATAATCCCCCAGATGTTCTCTATCGGATTGAGGTCCGGGAGGCATGCTGGCCACGGAAGAAGATCAAGTTTTTTCTCTTGGAACCACTTCTTGGTATCTCCACTGACATGGATTCGTGCATTATCCTGTTGGAAAATGAATTTTCTCCGTCTATGCTTCCTTAAAAACGGCAGCAAATGTTCCTCAAGAACTTCTTGATAGTCCTACTATTCATTTTGGAGGTAACGAAGGCAAGGCTTACGGTCCCGATTTGAGAAAAGGCCCCCCATACCATGACGGAACCACCACCAAAGTTCCGCTTGGAAAAGTACCGAGGTTCTTTCCTCCAATCGTGCCAATAGTGCCTATACCCATCAGGACCATCCAAATTGAACTTTTTCTCGTCCGAAAAAATCACCTGAAAAGTAGAAAATTGAGTGGTATATGAGCATAGTTTAAACTTACATTCTTCCACTCTCTGTTCATATGAATTCTTGCGAATTCAAGTCGATTTTTTTGATAAACAGGTGTAATATTCGGTGCTTTCTTCAAATTCGAGATGAGGGACTTGGAAAAATTCTATGAACGGTCCTAATAGAAACATTCGCATCACATTCCTCCCAGATACTCTTCACAGATTTCGTGGAATTAGATGCCTTCCTCACAATTTTTCGTTGATCTCTTGAATTCAACTCTGTGGACGACCAGGCCTCTTTTTCTGTTCCTTCCGACGACATATCTGTCTGATTCCGGCTTCTGAAGACCAAGTCCTGGGCAATTGATTCATAGGTTTCTCCAGCTTTCCGAGCAGCCTTAATATATCCCTTCTCATACTCAGTAAACTCCTTACCACGAGGCATAACGTAGTAGCAATAATAGACAAAACCGATTGGAATTACGCAAAAAATACAGTAACCGTGTATATTTATGTCACAGAGGTTAATGCCAAACTTCAGTATTTTTGAGATTTTTTCGTTCATTTATGTAACAACTTCCAAACTTTCTTTTGTTTTACAGTAACTAATTGTGCTCTTATTATATTATTAAAACAACTCACTCGAATATGTGGTTCATATATGAAAAATCGTAACCGTGTATATTTATGTCGAGGAGTTTATTTCTCCAAAGGGTAGTTTGAAGAAGTTGTTCAAAAAAGTGGTCAAGGAGTGTTGACGGAAAGGACCATTTTGGAACCGCTGGTAAGACGGCAGCCCTTTGTGACCGGGGGCTAGGACGGCAGCCCTTTGTGACCGGGGGCCAGGACGGAGTCGATTTCGGACCCGCTCACTACACGGGGTTCTGGACGGAGCCCAGCACATTTCAGAGGTAACCGTCAACTTCGGACCACACTTGATGTGAAACTGCTGGTTGTTTTAACCTTCCTCGATGTATGTGTTTCATCGCCTCTGGCAGACTACTAAAGAAAATTTTTATTTCAAAGTCAAACTTATAGCGTAGATGATTCACAGTTAACGTAGATGTTCTTTTCTCAATAACACTTATTTGTAACAATGGTTAAAGACAGAAAAAAGAATAAAGTGTCCTTGAACGTTCGGTTGATTTCGCAAATCAAAAATGATGAGAAAAATAAAAACCAATTGCCAAAAATCACACTATTGCAAAATCACAAATGAGCGTTGTTCAAAATGGTCTCAGTACGAATTTATAGAAGAATTGGAGAAACATGAGAAATCCAATAAAACTTTGCTATACCTAGTAAATTGTAAAAACTGATTATAATTGCTAGAATAAGTCAAATACTTCAAGTATTTTAAATATCATAAATTAAATATTCCAATTTCCTTCAATACAGCAAATTTTGTAAATAAATTTCGAAATCATATTTCTTCATTCAATGCGTCTACCATGTGACGCTAATAATGATAACTGTACTTTGATATCTCGCTGTCATAAAATCAGCGTTCATTAGACAATGATAATTTTCTCACGTGATCCTAAGCATTTACCAATATCTACAACTTTATCCACCAAATCACACTGATAAGCTCAAGGACTATGATCTCCAATTCATCCACATCTAGTGCTACGAAGACGGATGTTAACCTGGCCCTTCGTAATTACTCGAGGAAGAGATATCAGAGGTAGTCGCGATGGCTGTCATAGAGTTCTAGGACTCTGGTTATTCAGGATTACTCAGAATGTTTCCTAATGTTAGCTTTAAAGCTGTTGTCAATTCAATTGCAATTACCTTTCATTTCATCTCCAATACTTGTAATAAGTCTAAATGCTGATATCTTATCAGTTGCTCTGGTACACACCCCCTTTACCTTGATTTCCGGATAGTGTGTACCAGGATCGTGCATCTGTATGTCACTATAAAATCGAAAATAAGCTTCATTTTCCTCATTTTAAGCTCTTTTTTGATTGTGGAAGGTTGTTGTTGTGACTTCCTAAGGAACGCTGCAACGTCGGGAAACAGGCACTGGAGTTCTGTACAGAACAACAAGCCACAATCTTATTTTATATCACCCCTTAACAACCACACAATAACATAAACCTCGTAGGGTTACGGTAGTCGTGTTAAGACCAACAATTCAGGGAACGCCATCTGTGTGACGTTTCTTCAAATCCCAATAATTGCTTTCTATTTTCTATTGGCCATACTTGTGAATTTTTTTACAATAGTTGACTTGTGCTACTTGTTTGTCATTATTATTTTGATTCTGTCGTATAGTTCCAATCTGCCTTACTATCGTGGTGTTTCGTTTGCTTAGTGTGGTAGTATTATATTGGTTTTCGAAGATTTTTAGAATACATTACTAGTTTTTTGATTTTGTATTGCTTTCTCTCAGTTATTTAGTATGCTAGCAAAATCCAAATAATGAATACGTTTGTATGCTGATATTACAGACGTGTCGCGACATTAAGCATAGCGAGAAAGGAGCGATCGTTCAGGAGAAACGATTCTGCTTCCAGGAATGGAATTGGAAAAGGTCGCTCTCGTAGCTTAAGAGAAAACCACTTGCCCGGATAGTAAGACGATGCCTGCCAAGAGACGTTTTTCCTTCCATATTAGTTTCGGACTAGATGAGGCCAGATCTAGTTTTCCGACAAGACGAAAAACAATACATAACAAATAATTTATTGCTACATTAAAACAATTCTGTTGTATTGGATACATTGTATCTTATATACTGATAGGTTGAAATAATACACTTACACATTGTGCTCAGTTTATGTATCCGGTACATTAGAGCTATTTTGTATATACCACCAGTGTCGTATATTGCATCTTAGAATTAGGGTCATAATTCTACTAGATGAAGTCAGACTTTCTGTAAAAAATGAGAGAATAGTAACTTTGTTTACGAGTGTTGGTGTAGATCTTGTTAACTATCTACCCATTTGACAACTTTTCGTGATTTTTAAATCCAGTAAATTTTTATTTTGAAATTTATCACTTTCAGATTTGAAACTTAATAAATTCCTCAAGACAAGTGTCATGCAGTGTGCAACTAAAAGAAGCAAATCCGATGATGGTAAGTTAATAATTAATTTTTTTACATTAAGTTTCTAATAATTGTCAGGACCATCTGCAAAAAAAAGAACTCCTGAAAATGTCAGCAACAATCAGATAGCCATACCTCACCATAATAGGGTCTTGATTTCAACATCGATTCCGGAAAGTGATAATTTCGATCCTTGTACATCAAGAAATATGATTGAAAAAACAAACCAATATTTCAATGATTTGAACACTAATGAAATTAATACATCCGATCAATCCAAATGCAAGGATATGGTAATTGACTCGTGCAACTGTAAGAAGGTTAAGGAAATGGTTATTCAAAAACGTAAGGATGATCAGAAAATAGCAAGACTGAGTAACAAAAATACTATTTTGAAAAAAGAGGTAAGTAGAATTTCTATTTGTCGAAGATTTTGATTTTATGCTTTCTATTTCCAGAAAGAAGCCTATGAAATTTTACTCAAAAAACAATGGCAGGAATCAGACAGTATTAAAAAAAGAAAAGCTACTTTGCAAAATAAATATAAAAAAAAGAATGTTCAATTTAAGGGTCTTTTAAAAGAGAAAAATATAGAATTAGAAAAAGAAAAAGAAAAAAATAAAAAACTTCAGATTAGTTTGAAAAAGAAAGATACTGAGATACAGCAAATCAAGGAACAATGCAGAAATCTGCAACAAGAAAATTCGAAATTGGATGTTTTGAAATCTGTCAATAAAGAGTTGCGAGCTAACTTGGAGAAGGTTCAATTTCAATCAAAAACAAAGGAGGAAAAAAGTCGAAAAGAATTAGAAGCTCTCAATATGGAAGTTACTAATTTGAAAAATGAACTGGGAAAGAAGAATGAACAAATAGTGTTATTAAGAAAGGAAGATGAAAGTAACAAGAAGAAGATTTTTGAACTTCAGAATAATCTCAACACCTGCAGCAAGGAACTCTCTGCAAATAAATATCAACTAGCTCAGAAAGTCGACAATTTGAATACAAATGAAATTGAGAAATTGAAAGATTTTGCCGAGCATTATGATACTTTAAAGAAGGAACTCGAAAATTCACGAGAAGAGAATTCGAAAAAAAATTCTGAAGTGATTAATCTAAAAAAAACCAATATGGAACTTGAAAAAAACATCAAAATACTGACAACTACTATAAATGAGATGGAAAATTCCATCGAAATGTTAGAAAAAAAAATAGAAAAATTGCAAAACGAAAACAAAATAATGAACGATTCTGTGGCTGAGGTGGTAGAACAATTTCAAATTCAATTCGACTCTTAAGTAGTTAGATATAAAACAATAGTTAATATTTATTAATTGGCTACAATGTAGTAAATTACTGTCTTTAATTTTTGAAGCTCTAATTGAACTTTTTATTTGGAAACTAAAATAAGAATACTTAAACTTTATGAAATTTTTCCTTAATGAATGAAACGTTGACATAAAATTAGTCTTTTTTACAGAAAAAAAACAGAATTAATTTTCATGAAGAATATATCATAAGATTTATGAATCCAGCAATACACACCTGACTACTACTGTAGTCAGGTTTTCGTGCTGAGAGAACATACACCTGATTACTACTGTAGTCAGGTTTTCGTGCTGAGAGGACATACACCTGATTACTACTGTAGTCAGGTTTTCGTGCTGAGAGGACATACACCTGATTACTACTGTATTCAGGTTTTCGTGCTGAGAGGACATACACCTGATTACTACTGTAGTCAAGTTTTCGTGCTGAGAGGACACACACAGCTCTTTGCCGCGGTCCTGATAGATATCTAAGTTGTTATTTTTCTTTTGAAAACTTGCCCGAATAAAGGAAGAATATATTAATGATTAAATATATCAATTTTTAACGTTCTAATCAAAATAATTTCTTATTAATTTTTGGACAAAAAATAAACTTCTTAAAAAATTGATTATTGTTATCTTTATTCATTAACAATCAATAAATTTCTATTTCTTTTCCGCGTACGGAATAATCTTATTTTTATTAAGAAAATTGATTAGTCGATATGCATTAAAAATAAATAAAAATTTGTTCAAAACTTGGCAGGGACAATGTGAGTCAAGATTTGAACAAGAGTCTGCATTCCAGGGACGAGTTCAATTTCAGATGCTTCTTCGGCTTTTCCTCCGAAGAATTCTCCGATCATGCTGGATGCCCACCATTTGAGATGAAGGGAAAGACTGTCTTGCATCTCCTTGTTTTTGATGATGTTGAAGCAGCTGGCATGGATGTCGTTTACGATTATGTTCGTGTTGGAGGTCATTGGAGCGTAGATTCCTTTTTCTCTTACGTAATCGATTTGGGAAACTCGTTTCTCGACCAATTGGTTGTTTTCATAGACAAAGAGGCAGTCTGATTCCTTGACTTCCTCGGCGTAGACCATGTCGTTGGAAGCTCTATCAAAATCGGTGTTGTTTCCGACATTAGAGCAATCTCCTTTGTAGATGAAGTGTTTATTAGTGATTTTGAGGATTTTTCCGTCTTCAAGAGTGAACCTGATGAATTCAGCATTGACTTCGGGCATTCTGTGGATCCAGGATTCGACCTTGGAGTAGACGAGTTTCTCGTTATTGGCGGAGAGGACCCAGTCGTTGGTAGTGATTTCGTCGATTCTCTTGGTCTTTCCAGAAGACAAACGAACAAGAGTGTCAGCAGAAAAGCAGAAAAATCCACCACCACATCCATGACCGCCTGAACCGTAACCGCTTCCGTAACTGCTTCCATAGCCGCTCCAGTAACTGCTTCCGTAACCACTTCCACCACTGCTTCCACAGACTGGATAGTAAGAAGAAGATGGGTCATTGACGACGTTTTGAGGAACTTGGCCTTCAGGCAGTTCAAAGCCTTGGACAGGTTGTTGTCCTGGAGGAACTGCGTTGGCTGTTTGGACGATGGCGTCGTTTTCAGCAACGAAAGGTCCTTCGATCACTTGACCTCCTTGAGGAACTGGACCAAAGTTAGAAGCTGGAGGGATGTTGGATTGGAAAGCATTCGCGGCTAATTGACTTCCGGCATTTACGATTTCGTTGTCTGCAACATTGAGCAAACTAGCTTGATGAGCTCTGGCTGCTGTTGTGTTCGATTGAGTTCTGACAGCCTTGCTGAATCGCTTCAAGACTTCATCCTTGACGGCTTCATCGACGGAAACACTGAACTCAGAAGGATAAGGAAGACAAGGAAGTCTTCTGATAGAGACATCGTAGGAGATATTCCCATCTGAATCACTATGCTTAACAACGTCACTAATGTAGTCAAAAGCGTATTGCCGATCTCCGTTCAGGACTTCTCCTCCAATGACGATTTGGCCTGAGTTAACGACAGCAACTCCTCTGTCTTCGCTGAGTCTGAGAGGCTCGTAGCTACAGCATTGAACGGAGAGAGGAAGGTTGGAAGCGTTGAGGACAGGACCGAAGCCACCGACCCATTGGGATTCTGATGGACATTGCTCGGCGTCAAAAGTGGAAGCGCATTGCTGAAATTGAAAAAAATGAAAGTTTTCAGTCGTTTTTGATAATTTTCTGGAAAAATTGTTGAAATTTTTCAGATAAAATGTCAAATTAAAAAATTGTTTAAATTTGAATATGTCTGAAATAATGTTCAAATATTTATTTGTACATTTTGAATATTTTTCATTTAGTCCTATTTTGTTTGTTTTTAAAGTTGTGTGAAAATTCAATTCTCATTAAAATATTTTTTTAATTTAATTTGAGTGTTCTTTTTTGATTGTGATCTATGGATTCAGTTTCGTCTGATCTCTCAAAATTGGAAGTTTAAAACCCAATTTTTTTATTTTATTGCCACCATTTTTCTTGAAATAAAACATCGAAAAAATTAAAATTAAAATTTTCAGAAAGAATTTCAAACTTTTCATCCTGAATTTTTTAAAGGTCATTTTCGTAAAATTCTTCGTTACCGTACTGACAAAAATTTCACATTTTTAAAATCAATGATTGTAGAATAACTTTTTTTTACATATGTTAGTTTCTTCTTAGCTACAGTATTCATGACATCGAGAACATTGTTTTGTTTTTTTGAAAAATAATCAGAAAATATTTAAAACAAAAAAAAATTATATAAAGGATAAATTAAAGATCACCAATTTCAGGAATGGGGTCAATTTTCCAAGTTTCAGTTTTTTGCAAATTTGTATCTTTATTTAAAAATAAAAAATAAACTTACCGCAGTTTGGGGTTTGAAATTATAGACATCGCCAGAGGCAATGGCTCTAGGAGTGTCGGTGGCTTTTCTGAAGTACCCGTCTGGTCGTCTGTTCACCCTGTAGAAGGTAGCCTGAGATCCAGCCGGAAGTCCCTCTTGAGTCCATCCGAAGCAAGTCGGTCTGGCACATCCGAGTACTGGTTGTCCATTAGGAAGAGCCTAAAATATCAGAATTACTGTAGTCTTACTTTTTAGATTCAGAAAAATCAGATTCAAAGTAACCATAATTTCTACAGTAAAAACGTAAATAAAAATTCACAAATATCTTTATTTTTCTACTTTTACTTAAACTACAGTAATTTACACATTTTCGGTTTAGGAAAAAGTTATTTCAAATCATAATTCTGATGACAGAAAAATAGTTATTTAAATTTATTATTTTTTTATTATTTCAAATTTTTTTAAATGTTTTATTTCCAACTTATGATTTTTGAGGTCAGCATATTCGAAAACCCAAAGTACCCCCTCATCTCATAACCCATTCAGCCATGAATTTAAAAATATTAAAATTGCTTTTTAATATAACCAACCTCGAAGCTGAATGGAACTGCAGCTTCTCCACAAAATGATCCTCTTGTTGCTTTGATGAAAGCAAATAATAATAAAACTTTATAAATTTCCAATCCTAATCTTCCAGCCATTTCTCACAAAATGAAAACAAGACTGAATAATCCTTTCTCGAATGTCTGATTGCGTGATCCAGAAAATCTCAATTTTGACCCAAATTAGTCTTCTGTCTCCCGGAGGCGATTTCCCTTTCGCCCACGTTCAGTTGATTCGAGTTGACTTATAATTTCTCTGAGAAATTTTAATTCATTTAATTGCATTTTTGCAAAAAACTGAAAATTAAAGTTTAAAAAGTTGTAAACTGACGAATACGGTATAATGTGAGCTTGAGGATTGTAGGAAATAAACTTCGGGGATTATTGAGAATATAGTAATCGAAGATTGAAAACGGGTTTCGGGGATTTCGTAGCCCTATATCTAGATGTAACATGAGTCAACTGGTTCTTGAAGTTTCGTTTTCATTGATATTTTGATTCACACAAAAAGCGTAACTTTTAGTTCAATAACAAATAAAAATCCGTCACTATTATATTTTAATTTTCGTTACAAATGTTTAATATTCATGAAAAATGTGATAATTGTGTCACATTTCGAAATTATTAACAGGCCAAGTTACTTTTTTGTGTGAACTTAGTGCAATTGTAGATTGAATCTAATGTATCTAATATATCTGATATATCAGAGTCGTTTTAACATATCCATATATCATGTACAATCCACCGATATCAAGAGACAAAAAATATAATTTTTAACTCAATAACAAATACAAACCATCATTATTATTTTTTATTTTTCGTCACAAATGTTTAATATTTATGAAAATGTGATAATTGTGTCATATTTCGAAATTTTTACCCAGCCAAAAGTTACGTTTTTTTTGTGTATTGTAATTAACAATTTAAAATAACACTTACCTTCACTTTTGGTTAACTTTTAAATAAATTCAATTTTCTCAACTTTTGCTTGCAAATTTTAAACTTTTCATATTGAAGAATTTTTTTATAAATTTTCTGAAATGTCATAGTTCCAATAAATCTACTCTCAGTTTTCGCAATTGTAGTTCAAGTATAGTTCCATAAATATAGGTTATCTACATCAAAAAGATGAATTCTAAACTCTTGATCTTGAGATGGATTAATTAAAATTCATTTATTTTCCCAGTAAACACGTCGGATTTTTCTTATTTCAAATTTAATCAAAAACGGATTACCGTATAGACCAGACGTTTTTAATCCTTGTCGACGAATATGGTAGAGACCATTATAACTTCAATCCAATTATGACAATTCTATTCCAGAAATAATCATATTCATTAAGAAAAATAAAATCAGAAAAAAATATTAAAAAACCAAAGTTTGCTTAATTTTTTGTTTTTATTTTTTTATAAAATTAAATTTTTCAATAACGTCTATGAAGTTTTCTTTAAAGATAAAATTATACTTTTTCGAAAAAGCCATAAAGAAGAAAAATATGTAAAATGTGCATTTTGAGAAAATTTATGACGTAATTTAAAGTAAATAACGAAAGTAATTTATCAATATTGAAAATATGACTGTAGTTTTATTTTTTTGCAAAATGAAGAAGAGGACGTCTGTAGAAAAATATTGAAACAGAATTTTAAAAAACTAGTATATTTTAAAATTTCAAATTTTTAAAATTACAAAATATTTTATTTTTAGTTGGCAGATAATGATCCATCTTGGACACTATCTCTAATCGCTATTGAATATGGCAAAATCGATATTTAAAGTATTTCAATGAGGATTGTAAATAGTGTTCAAGAACGAGCCACTGTTCAACATTTCATTTTTTAAGAATAATGTTAATAATTCTATAAAATAATGAAGTGTCTAAAAATCAATCACTAGTGGTTTTATAGAAGCTATTTAGGAAATATTAGATAGCGAGTTTCACTAGTCCAACAGAGTATATTTATTAATTCTGAACACTATTTTTCCAGTTGAATTACGATTTAAATATACACAAAAAGTACATTAAAACAGCTCTAATATATCAGATAAATTATATTCAATACATTGATATAGTAGATATAATACATCGATATCATCATTAATATATCGGTATTTTGAATACAATGTATCCAATAGATTGGAGTTGTTTTAATGCATTGATATAGTAGATATAATACATCGATATCATCTTTAATATATCGGTATTTTGAATACAATGTATCCAATAGATTGGAGTTGTTTTAATGCATTGATATAGTAGATATAATACCTCTATATCATCTTTAATGTATCGATATTTTGAATACAATGTATCCACTACATCAGAATCGTTTAAATATATCCATGCATTATATACCACATATTCATCTTTTGTGCATAACCATATAAAGATGATTAAACATTCTAGAATTCTTAAACACAAGAAAGGATACATTAAATTAACTCTGATATATTGATACATTAAATATAATGCATTTGATACATCAGAGCTGTTTTAATGTATCGATGAATTATATATCATGTATCTATTTTTGCGTGTAGTGGCTGAAACAGACTGAATCACTGTCTAAAACCCAAATACATCAATTTAAATGCTTTGTTTCAACCGAAAATAAACACCATCCGTTCTGCTGCTGAATGTTTTAAAATAATGGTTTTAGTATTTTCAATAAGTGTACCGATAATGATTAAGACTTGTCAAAATCGCCAAATTAGTTACTATTGTTTTGCTCGTTAAAGTTATTATATTAATGCCTCAAATTTGAACTTTGGCAAATCTCCTTGGATGGTCGTTAGTTTTCAAATCAAAGTTCTTCGATAATTTTCCTTTATTGTTGTTTTTGCATAATTTACTTGTTTATTCATCCATGTCTTTCTTTATTCAATTAGAATAACCCGGTCCCCAATTACATTATACCCGCTTTTTCGTTTTTTATTTTTCATCTGTTTTCAGGATGACCCCAATTTTCACATTTCTTCATTATTTCTATTGCGTGGGATTTCCCGAAAAAAAGCCCAAGAAAGATGTAACATTCGCTCTTGTACCCTCAGGCAATACTATTGTCTGCAGAGCTGATTAATAATCTTTAAATTGTCTTGGCATGAAAATAGAGCAAAAATGAACTTGTTAATTTTTAAAAAAAGAACAAAAATTTGCAAAAATTTACGTGTTGGATTTTTCCAGATTTCAGTGAAAAATTATAAATTTCCGGAATCTCATAGAAGTTATTAAAACTTTTCAGAATTTGATAGAAGCTTCTGCAATTTTAGAATTATTTAGAAGTTTCCAGAATTCAAAAATTTCATGAAATTTTTTTGGATATTCTAGAATTTGATAGATTCTGAAACTTTTTGGAATTATCTAGGTCTTCAAAATTCAACAAAATTCTCAGAATCGAGATAGAAATTTTATAATTTCACAGAAATTTTGGATTTTCTAAATCTTAATAGAAGCTTCTATAATTTTAGAATTATTTAGGTCTTCAGAATTCAGAAATTTCACGAAACTTTTTTGGATATTCTAGAATTCGATAGATTTTGAAACTTTTTAGAATTAATTAGAAGTCTTCAGAATTCAAAAAAAATTTTGAAAAATTCTATAATCTGATGAGAATTCTCAGAACCAATATCTGGAAACAAAAATGCCGGAAGTATGTGAAAAATTTTCGTTGAAAAAATTTCAAATAACATTTATTTTTTATGATGTATGATTTGTTTTTCGACCTTTTGTGCATCTTGCGGAAAAGTTGCACAGAGGTTATTCCCATAAGTTATGACTACAGTAATTCAAGTGACGACAGAAGTTTCCGGGGGGAATTAGTCCATTGAGTGGATTAGTTAAAGTTGTGAATAATTTTTATTTTTAAAGTTTTTA